>WSYH01003705.1:23278-63064 GCA_036426205.1 Ascaphus truei
CGTTATTTCTTTTTTTATTATTTTGTATCAACAGTTCTTTACGATCCAAATCACAAACTCTTTTTATCTCTCTCTCTAAAAGTTCTTTGGGATACCCCCTCTCTCTAAACCTTGAAAATAATTTGTTTGCCTGTTGGTTAAAAACCTCTACACTACTGCAGTTACGTCTGAGTCTAACAAATTGCCCTCCTGGTAAATCTAGTGCCCATAGCGGTCCCGCACTAGATTTGCCCCCAGTTTTGCGAACCTGTATGTGGGTAAGTGGGAGTCACAGTTTCTTGTGCCCGACAACCCGCACCACAGGAATGTCATTGTGTGGAAACGCTACATAGATGACATCCTGTGCGTGTGGGATGGTGATTGTGTTTCGGCCAGTGCATTTGTGGCTGATCTGAACAAAAATGATTTTAATCTCGAGTTTACACACAGAATGGATGCCACACAGATAGACTTTTTAGATCTGAGACTTACTTCTCGAGTGGATGGCATTGTGGAAACCGAGACCTTCTTTAAGGAGGTGGATACCAGCAATTTGCTGATGGCAAATAGCAGTCACAAGAGCACATGGATCAAAAACATACCAGGAGGGCAATTTGTTAGACTCAGACGTAACTGCAGTAGTGTATTAGTAAACACTGGGGCATATTGTGTAAAGATCCCATATTGGGATCTCATTTAGATACTAAACCACGGTTTATATATAGGAAAGCTAAAAACATTAAGAATATACTAGCACCCAGTGATGTGTTTGTATGTGGTAAGACTACCACATCTAACACATGGCTTGGCACCAAACCAAAAGGTAATTATACCTGTGGTAAATGCAGTATTTGCAAGTATCTACACCCTGTAAAACATACCTTTAAATCCAATAACACATTAGAGGTTTTTAATATTGATGACTTTATTTTATGTACTTCCACACACATTGTATACTTGTTGGAATGTGCATGTGGATATCAATACGTCGGCAGAACCAAACGGTGCCTTAAAATCCGTATCCAGGAACATGTCAGGAACATTAAAATTGGGTTTGAAAAACATAGTGTTTCAAGACACTTTTTATTACACCATGGTAAAGACCCTTCTAGTCTTACTTTTAAGGGGATTCAATTTATTCCAGTCAATAGAAGAGGGGGGGATAGAGTTAAAACATTATCCTCTAAGGAGACTTATTGGATATATAAGTTGGATACCATGTCCCCCAAGGGGCTTAATGAGGATGTGGATATTTGGGCACTGTATTAAACTTTAATCATTAGCCCATATCCATAATAGACCCGTGGGACATGCTATCACTCTCTTTTTACTCTATTTCCCTTCTCCCTGCTGCACTTTATCCTGTTGTATTTTTAGCTAATCTTTTTTTATATATATATGTAAAGGATTATAAAATGTCTATTTTAACTTTTTTATATACTAATACTGTGTTTCTTTTTATTCCAGCAAGGTTTTATATCTTGCTTCACTATTTGGCGTTGTGCGCTGTTTTCTTTTTGTTTCCATTTCCTAGAGTGTGTGGGGTGCTGAGCCACCCCCAATGTTTATAGCAGCAGACGCCCTTATCAACCACACGGTTATGATTTAATTTATTATATAATCACTTATTCACTTGGTATTGTGGTTTATATAGTCTATATATGGTTTAGTCACTGCACTTTAATTAGTTATAAGTAGGAGTTAGATAGTAGCGCACAGTTTATTTTTGTTTGTTCTACAGCGCATGCCTTGGTGTGTGCTGTATGCACAAGCACCGCCTCCCAATCTATCCGGGACAAGTACAAGCATCGGCGCGCATTTAGCAGCCGCGCTGTACTGCAAGTTTTCCCACATAAAAAAAATTGTATGTGGAACTTGCGACGGAGGCGTGGCCACGCCCCCACCAGCGGTTCAGCCAATGAGGGCGAACCAGCTGCATGAGGTAATTGGCCACGCCCCCACAAAATACTCACCACGCCCCTTCCCATCGCAATCTCCCTCTCTCCCTGGAGACCGCAGATCGCGGTTAGCGCTGTGCACGCGCCGCACCCCGCTGGGCACGCGTGTCATAGTGATGACTGGGACTGCAGCTTTCCTGAAAATCCTACATTCCTGATGGTGCTGGAGGCGGGGAGCACACCCGGAAGTGACGTCAGACGCCCAAGCAGACGCCAAGGATATTGAGTGTAGTGGTGACGAAGGGGCTCCCTGGTAACACAGAGAGGACTAGAGAACTGCTGATACACAGTACCTGAAGCCCCAGAAAGAAACCAAGTACTCAAAAGCAGCTACTTTCTCCTATAATTTTGCCTGTCAAAAACGCACAAAGTGTGAGTAATATGTGTATATGTTTAGTTGGCACTAAGTCTCTTCTATTATTCTGAGGGAATACCCACATACTGTACATCCCGAGTACCCGTATACCCCATGGAACCAAAAGCCACAACAGCATTAAGATAGCCATTGTTTGGAATTGCTTTATTACTTCCATGTCCTAGTAAGTAGGCTGACATATGGGCCAAGCTCAGTTCCACATTTTCCACATTTACTTTGCACAGTGTACACTATATTATGTGTTCTTCTCTAGGGTGATCCTGCTCCTTCTGGATTTTGGAGGAGTGACGCTGAAACAGAGGACTTTTGGAAACAAGTCGTCACCAGAGGTTTTGAGCAATTTTCATACCCAGTTTATATCACAGTATGATAATTTGTTTTTTTTCTTATCCACTTTTATTCACTTGTATGATTAGTGTGAGAGCGCTGTCCAATTTTTCTGATGTGAAATAGGCAGAGGTTACAGCTCTGGGTTGGCAAGTCAGGGTCAGTAGCATGGGGATCATATCCAAAATGTCACTGTGGCTGAATGAGCTGGATTCTGTGAAAGACAAAATTAGAATTAGGATGCATAGGCAAACTGTGTGGCTGTGTGAAGAAAAAAATTCAAAGCAAGAGTGTATACAGTACAGTACTTACTTGGTTCTGACGTTGCCGACAATTATATGAATCTTTGTCTTCCCTTGGGCATGATACCGAACACAGTCTAGTGACACCTGGATGTCTACTTCCGGTAGCCATTAGATGTATTGTTCTGTATCCTTTCTTGTAGATGTGCCTTGCCGCAATGCTAGTTTCTTTGGTAATTACTTTACTTATTGCTGCTTTGCAGAAGCGATAAACCACCAACAAATGTGTATTCAATGTGAAATGTATCTTCGTTGTGCTGTATTATACAGGTAAAGCATGCGGTACAGGTATACTGTATGCCTACTTTTGACACCTTGCTACAATCACCAACTAAGCCCCGTCCAACATCGAATGCTGCACCTGTGACATCAGCAGTAATGTGCATAAATTCTCACAGGCATTGCATTGCCACACTCACAGATCTTGATCCGAACTAACTTTTGTACTCTTGTGCTTTCAGATATTTTGTGCTTGAAATATGGATGGACCCAGCTTCTATGGAAGCAAAAACCTGATGCAAGAACCTGCTTGCTGCTACTGTTCCAGCAAAAATCCTAAGGAAGCAAAGGATCCAAATCTACAAGAGATACACAAAAACAAAAAGAGTAAGGGGCCTATTCTAGTAGCATTCATAACCCACTTATCGAGGCTCTTTGCAGATATCAGTCAAAAAAAGCCACAGTGATTCAGAAAGCCTTGATAAGGGGGTGGCAAAAGCATTAATCACCATTTTTTGCTCACGTCAAAAACCCATCATCAGGTGTGGCGCGATAAACCCCTTATCAGCAGGTTTTTAATTTCATGCAATTCTAGTAGCCTCACTTAGGTTACCGAAGCTATAGAATGGCAATTTTTTCCCAAATTTATCTCGCCAGAAAAAGTTGGCGTGAAGTTGGTGAGAAGCTGCTGAGAAGGCTGCAAGAGAGGGACTTAGAAAAAAATGAATTTTTCCTGCATAGGATTGATGCCGGGGGTCTCCGGAGCTGATACACATGAATACCAGCACCGGAGACCCTTGGCATGGATACAATAAAAATGCATTTACAGGCAACTTCATTACCTTAGCAGCTAACCGCTAAGGCAATGAAGGGGTTAACTACCGGTGCAATGTTTATTGTGGGTAGTGGGGGTGGGTGAAGGTGGTATATAGCCCTTGGTGGGTGTTTAGGCCTTGCAGGGGGGGTTGCAGGTGGAGTTAACCACTTCATTACCTTAGCTGTTAATATCGCTAAGGTAATGAAGGGGTTAACCCCTCCTGCTACCCATCTGGTTGGCATAAACACCCAGAAAGGGCCAAATGCCAACTTCACCCACCCTCGATACCCACAAAAAACATTAAAAAACATAACAACACTAATACCCACCTCCTCTACCCTAAAAAAAACATGCACACACCCAACACATACAGAACAGTAATGGTCAAAATGACTATTATCCAGATATGGATAATAGCTCATATGCCCATTCTAAAAAAAAACATTAGCCAGTAAGCATAAATAAAGTAAATACAACTTCTAATTATCCGCCATGATGAAGGGCGTCCTCATCACCATACTCCAGGTCCATGTCCTCCATTGGCAGCAAGAGTACAAGAAAAAATACAATATAATGGCCCTGTAATGGAGTGCGCACCACAAACAGGACATGACCGAGGTGGGGATTGTGAAGACACAAACTTCCAGCCGCAAGAGCGTGTCCGGAGTGTAGATTGGTATTGGGTAGCTGGGTCTGGGTTATAGAAGTCAGAGTTGTAGAAGGTACTTGCCAAGGTCAGAGTTGGAGAGGTGCGGATCATCATAGGTACTTACCGTGGTCGGGGTTGGAGAGGTGCGGATCGTCAAAGGTAGTGCCGGGTTCAGGAGAGGAGATGTACGGAGTCCAGATGAAGCCAAGGTCAGACAAGCAGGAGCCAGGAACTGGTGTAACAGGTACAAGACAAGCAGGCAAGGATTGCAGTAAGCACTTCGCACTGAATGACGTCTTATGCTCAGCCATCTTGCCAAGAGGCTGTCTGAGCATAAATGTTACCCTGAGCCAATAGGAAGGCTGCAGAGGAAGGAGCTCACCAGTATCCCTCGCTGTGATAGGCAGCACAGGAGTTTGCATGCTACAGGCCATCACAAATCCTTACAGTACCTCACCCTCCTTCAGGAGCGACCTTCTGGCATCTCAGGGATTGCTTGTGGGGGTACTTAGAATGGAAGGCCCAGACGAGCCTGGGAGCACGTAGAAAATGTTGGGATATCCAGGATCGTTCTTTGGGGCCGTAACCCCTCCAGTGGACAAGATACTGTAGACCTCCCCTAGACATCCTGGAGTCCAGCACTGACTTTACCTCGAATTCTTGTTGCCTCTTCATGAGGAAATGGTTCAGGAGGCGAGGGCGGAGGGGAAGATAGAGGAGTCTGGATATGAGGCTTCAGCAACAAGGTGTGAAACACCAACAGGATTCTCATGGAGGAGGGAAGACGTAAACGGTACGCTACTGGGTTGACTCTTTCAATGATGTTGAACAAACAGAAAAATCTTGGGGCTAATTTAAGTGTAGGAACCTTGAGGCGTATAATCTTGGTGGATAACAACACCTTGTCTCCAGGACTATAGTCCGGAATCTTCCGTCAATGACAGTCTGAGTATTTTGTCTGGAAGTAGCCTTCCTGAGATTACCTTGCATCTTCCTCAAAGAATTCTGCAACTGAAGTGCCCTGTTGTCTGCTGCCGTGACTCCGGAACTGGGTGTAGAAATGGGAAGGAGAGACTGGTGAAAACCATATTTGATGAAGGAGGGAGGCTCCATAGTAGATTCACTGTGTAAATTATTGTGCGCAAACTTGGCCCAGGGCAAAAGATCAGTCCAGTCATCCTGAGTTTCCGAGACAAAACATCGAATAAACTGCTCCAGGGATTGGTTTGTCCGCTCAGTCTGACTGTTGGTCTGAGGGTGGTAACCAGAGGAGAAATGGAGTGAGATGCCAAATTGCTGACAGAATGACCAGCAAACTTTGGAAATACATTTTGAAACCCTGATCAGGAAAACGATAACCTCTGGTACCCTGTGGAGGCAATACATTTCATTAACAAACACCTCTGCTAGTTTGGAAGCGCTGGGAAGGCCCTTCAGCAGAACAAAGTGAGTTTGCTTAGAGAAGCAATCTACCACTACCAAGATGGTGTTCATCCCTTTGGAACTGGGTAATTCTACAATGAAATCCATGGAAAAATGGGTCCATGGGCGGTCCGGAATGGGAAGAGGTTGAAGAAGGCCTGAAGGTTTGTTACGGGGAGTCTTATTACGAGCACATGTAGAGCACGCTGCGACGGATTTCCTGATATCTTTCTGCATACCTGGCCACCAGAAGGTCTGTTCCAAAAAGTCGATAGCTCTCCTCGTACCTGGATGTCCTGATGACTTGGAAGAGTGACCCCATTCCAGTACCTTCTTTCAATAGACAGGTAAGGTAAACAAGTAACCCTCTGGGACTTCGAGACCTTCAGGGATGTTGGACTGACCTTGTACAATATTCTCCAAAGCATCAAATGTGTTGGCGGAGATTACACATGTAGAGAGGAGTATGGTCTCCTGATGATCCTCCGTCTTTTCCTCCACCAGAAACTTACGGGAGGGTGCATCAGTCTTTACATTCTTCGAACCCAGTAAGTATGAAATAAAGTTGAAACGGGAAAAAAAAGTGACGATCGAGCTTGTCGAGCCCCAAGCGCCGAGCTCCTTCTATGTACAGCAGGTTTTTGTGGTCCGTCAAGATGGTAATTGGGTTCTCCGTGCCCTCTAGGAGATGTCTCCACTCTTCTAAAGCCATCTTGATGGCTTGGAGTTCCCGGTTACCTACATCATAGTTCTGTTTGGCGGAATAATTTTTTTTAGAAAAAAATGTGCATGGGTGGAATGTAGATTGAGGGGTCTTCCTCTGTGACAAAATAGCTCCGGCCCCAGCATCAGACGCTTCTACCTCTAAGGTAAAAGGCAAGTTGGGGTCAGGGTGTATGAGGATAAGTGCAGATATGGAAGCGGTTTTCAGATGGTCGAAGGCTTGAATAGCGGCGGAGGACCATGAAGCGGGATCCGCACCTTTTTTGGTCAGGGCCATAATGGGTGCTACCGAAGAAGGGAAATTCTGGAGGAATCTGCGGTAGTAATTGGCGAATCCTATGTAGCATTGTACGGCTTTTAAGGTAGTGGAACGAGGCCAATCCAGGACCGCTTTCACCTTAGCTGGATCCATGGCAAGGCCGGTGTCAGAGATGATGTACCCCAAAAAGGCGGTAGTAGTTTGGTGGAAGTGACATTTCTCCAGTTTAGCGAATAGTTGTTTTTCTCGTAGTCATAGAAGTACCTGCTTGACGTGCCCTGTATGTTCCTTTATAGACTTGGAAAAGATCAATATATCGTCCAAGTAGACTATGACATATTTTTTTAAAAGATCTCTTAAAATTTAGTTGACGAAATCCTGAAAAACGGCAGCAGCATTGCAAAGGCCGAATGGCATGATGAGGTACTCGTAATGTCCGTCTCGGGTATTGTAGGCCGTCTTCCACTCGTCGCACTGGCAGATTCTTACCAGATTAGATCCAGTTTGGTGAAGATGATGGCCCTCCTGTAGTCGGTCGAAGAGCTCTGAGATCAATGGTAGAGGGTATTGGTTTTTGATGGTGATCTTTTTGCGGCCTCTATAGTCGATGCAGGGTCGACGAGATCCATCTTTTTTTTTTTTTACAAAGAAGCCTGCTCCCGCGGGAGATGAAGATTTGCGAATGAACCCCTTTTATAGATTCTCCTGTATATACTCTTCGTGGTCTTGGTCTCCGGAAGGGAGAGCGGGTAGGAGCATCCTCTCGGGGGCACCAAGCCTTGCAGTAGATCAATGGGGCAATCAAATGACCGGTGGGGCGGATGTACTTCAGATTCTGCCTTGTCAAAGACTTCCCGGAATTCTGTGTAGACCTCAGGGAGGCTTATATTCTCTTCTCCTGGTACCGAAACCCTGCATAATCTTTTGGCAGAAACAGCGCAGTTATTGAAGCTGAGAGAACTATATTGGAAAGGTTCTGTGTCCGTCCAGTCTATACGTGGGTTGTGTAGCTGGAGTCATGGGAGACCAAGAATCACGTCGACCAAAGGAGTATGGATGGCATCCAGCTGGATCCTCTCTGTATAATCCTCTCCTGTCCGCAATTTGAAGGGTATGGTCTGTAGGGAGATAAATGCCGGTTGAAAGGGGCATCCGTTAATGGATTCCAGGCCTACAGGACGTTTCTTGAAAACCAGGGGGATTTTGTTCCTCTCAGCGAAGCCCTGATCGATGAAATTGCCTCCTGACCCAGAATCCAGAAAGGCCAGTGCTGTGTAAATTATCACTGGTTAACGTAACGGGAATTAGAATCCTAGTTGGTATTTTTTGTGTAGGATAGGTGGATAGTGTTCCCAATGTGATTCTCTTGACTCTCACTGGGAGTTGGTGTTTCCCGACTAGTAAGGGCTGTTGAGTACCTGATGTCCTGGGTTACCACAGTACAGGAAGAGTCCTGCATTACGTTGGCACTGTTTCTCACTGGAAGACAGCTTATTGCCGCCATGTTGCATGGGTTCCTCGGTATCTAGCGGGAGCAGTTTGGCCATACCTGTGTAGCAACTGTGGGGTCTTTGAGTACCTTGCCGTTGATGGGCCCTCTCGGATTTTCTCACCTGCATACGTTGGTCAACCCGGAAACATAGAACGATGAGTTCCTCGAGATCAGTGCGATTTGCCTGTGCGGCGAGCTCGTCCTTTAGGGTCTCAGAAAGACCTTGCCAGAAGGCAGCTGTAAAGGCCTTGTCATTCCATCCGGTCTCGGCAGCTATGATGCGGAACTCTAGGGCATATTGAGCGACGGGACGGGTTCCCTGGGAGATGTGCAATAAAGGAGAAGCAGCAGTTACCTTGCGTCCAGGCGTGTCGAACACTATGCGGAACTCCCGGGTGAATCATGCGATATCATTGGTGAGGTCAAATCTCAGTTCCCAGATGGGTGAAGCCCAGGCATGGGTGAAGCCCAGGCAAAAGTATCATCGGTAAGTAGCGAAATAATGTATGCCACTTTGGATCTTTGAGAAATGAATCGAGAAGGCATTAACACGAATTGAATGAAACATTGGTTCAAAAAAACCCGACAGCCATGTGGGTCACCACCATAGCAATTGGGTGTAGGCAGTCTTGGTTCAGAAGTTGTGGTCATGGACACTGAGGTAAGGACAGGGACAGAAGACCCAGAAGGGCCACGGATAAGAGGAGGAGTCTGCGTCTGGTCAGTGATAGATTGCACGGTCTGTTGAAGCAGCTCCATGCGTTGATTGTTTTGTTCCAGATACAGTATTTTTCAATTTTAGAGAACATGCTAGCGTGCGTGCTCATGATTCCCCCCACCTCAGCGGGGTCCATGTTTTGGGGCTGAGCATACTGTAACGGATTGCTCACCACAAACAGGGCGCGACCACGGGCCGAGATGGGGAGTGTGAAAACACCAACCTCCAGCTGCGAGAGAGCATCCAGAGTGTAGATTGGTAGCGGGTAGCCAGGACGGGGTTATAGAGGCCAGAGTCGTAGAAAGTACTTGCCGAGGTCNNNNGTTTTGTTCCGATACAGTATTTTTACAATTTTAGAGACATGCAGCTGCGTCTGCTCATTTCCCCCCAACCAAAACATCAGCGGGTCCCTGTGTTTTGGGGCTGCACATACTGTAACTGATTGCCCACAAACAGGGCCGACGCACGGGCCGAGATGGAGTGTGGGGAAAACACCAACTCCATCTGCGGAGAGATCATCCAGAAGTGGTAGATTGGTATCGCGTGTAGCCAGACTGGTTATAGATGCCAATAACAGATCAAAGTACTTGCCGAGTCGTGGTTGGAAAGGTGCTGATACGCGAAGGTTAAACCAGGGTCAGATGAGGAGAAGTATGGAGTACAGATGAACCACAAGGTCAGACAAGCAGGCATGAACTGGTGAATCAGGTACAAGACAGATAAGGTAAGAGCACTTCACACGACATGACGTCGTTATGCTCAGCCACTCTTGTCAAGGGGCTTTCTGTCATAATAGTAAACCTGGGGCCATGGCAGGCTGTAGAGGAGGAGCATACCAGTTCTCATCACTGTGATGGTCAGGACAGGAGTTTGGCAGCAGCTGCGGAATAATGGACAGAATCAAGGCCCTGATTCAGCGTGTGCGTGCACTGACCGTGCAAAGCATTGAGCACTGCGAGCCACTCCTCCCACGAGGACGGAGCCCCGAGGCGGGACAGTACTGTCCCCAGCGGGTGCGTCACGTGTGAAGAAGGCCAAAGGGCATCCAGCACATGCAAGGTGAATGTGAGGAACGGCGGGATGCGGAGCACCGCGTCGCGGGTTGATATGGGTGAGCACGCGGCGAGCCGACGCAGGCAAACACAAATCCTTACAGGCCCCCTAACCCCTTAATCACTTAGCGATTAGTAACCACTATAGTCCATTGGGTTTACCTCCATCACCGCTACCAGCCTCGGGAGGCTACCAACCACCCACCCTGGGGGCCACTTATCCAACTTCTACCATGGATTTTCACAGAGGTACACATCATAACCCTTCTATGGGCATGATTAAGCCACTATACCGTCAATGGCCAACCTATAAAAAAAAATCAAGCAAACCAATACACAACAATATAAACAAAAATACAAGCACCAATATTAGAAACACAAGAATAGAACCAAAAAGCCTCACTACCATCAATAAAATTATTCACACCAAAAACCGCAAAATAATAAATTATGTTTTAACCAAATACTAGAACTCAATAAATAACACCTACCAACAAACCATTCAGAAATAAAACCAACTAACCAATCCTAAAATGTAATATCAACAAGCCATCCAAATACCAAACATTTAGTGAAAAATAAAAATAAAAAAAAAACTAACATCCTTTGAAAACAAGCATTTGCCAAAAAATGCAGCTGCCTTTTATGTATTTATCTGTAACCCTAAAAGGGGCACGATTAATACATTAGCATCAATGGGCAATCAAAAACATATAAAGAAAAAATACAATAATAAAACCTAAAAGAAATTTCATACATTCCATATTTATCGTTACCTTGAAGTCCTTCACCCTCTGAATCCAGCGTAAAACGGAAGCTCTCGACCGCCCGACAATCATCACCTGCAATCCGCCGCTCAACCTCTAGAAGATCATCATCAGTACACAAAAAATCTTTCTTAACTTCAGTTTCACTCCTTCTATCTTCTTGCTGTCTTCTTTGTCTTCTTGTCATTCTTTTTTTCTATAACTTCTTATTTTTGTAATCCATGTAATCCCCATGTTTGATTGTAATGTTTTGTTATTTAGATCGAGGAACTCGCGCGTGCGTGACTCTGATTCAACCACCACCATCAGCGGGGTCCATGTTTTGGGGGGCTGAGGCAGATCTGTAAGGATTGCCTCACCACAAACAGGTTCGCGACACACGGTGCTCCGAGATGGGGGTGTGAAAACCCACCTCCGCGTGCGAGAGATCATCACTCCCGAGTGTAGATGGTCAGCGGGTATCCGTGAACGGTGGACGGGGTTATAGAGGCCAGAGTCGTAGAAAGTACTTGCCGAGGTCGTGGTTGGAAAGGTGCGGATCGTCGAAGGTAATACCAGGGTCAGAGGAGGAGAAGTATGGAGTACAGATGAAGCCAAGGTCAGACAAGCAGGAGCCAGGAACTAGTGTAACAGGTACAAGACAAGGAGGTAAGGATTGAAGAAAGCACTTCACACTGAATGAAGTCTTATGCTCAGCCATCTTGTTAAGGGGCTGTCTGAGCATAAATAGTACCCTGGGCCAATAGGCAGGCTGTAGAGGAAGGAGCTCACCAGTATCTCTCACTGTGATGGTCAGGACAGGAGTTTGCAGCAGCTGCGGAATAATGGACAGAAGCAAGGCCCTGATTCAGCGTGTGCGTGCACTGACCGTGCAAAGCATGTGAGCACTGCGAGCCACTTCCATCACCACGAGGACGGAGCCCAGAGGCGGGATCAGTACTTCCCCCAGCGCGGGGTCCGCGTGTGAAGCAAGGCCAAAGGGGCAGCCAGCACAGCGGGAGGTGCCATGTGAGGAAGGGGCGATGGAGCACCCGATCGCGGGTTGATGTGGGTGAGCACAGCGGAGAGCACGACGCAGGCAAACACAAATCCTTACTGGCCCCTAACCCCTTAATCACTAGCGATTAGTAACCACTATAGTAATTAAGGGGTTAACCTCCATCACCTGCTACCCGCCTGGGAGGCCTAACCACCCACCCTGGGGGACCACTATATCCAACTTCTACCATGGATTTTCACAGAGGTACATCATACCCATATACTATGGGCATGATAAGCCACTATAACAGTCAATGGCCAACCTATAAAAAAAAAAATCAAGCACAACAATACACAACAATTAAAAAAATAAACAAGCACCTAAACACCACAAGAATAAAAGAACCAAAAAGCCTCAACTACACATCAATAAAATTATTCTAGCACCAAAACCGCAAAATAATAAAAATTATGTTTTACCAAAATACTAGAATACAATTAAATAAACACCTAACCAACAAAACCATTCAAGAAATAAAACCACTAACCAATCCTAAAATGTAATATCAACAAGCCATCCAAATACCAAACAATTTAGTGAAAACAATAAACAGAAAAAAAAAAAATAACAATCCTTTGAAAACAAGCATTTGCCAAAAAAATGCATTGCCTTTTATTGTATTTATCTGTACCCTAAAAGGGCACAGATTAATACATTAGCAGTCAATGGGCAATCAAAAACATATAAAGAAAAAAAATACAATAATAAAACCTGAAAAAAGAAATTTACATACATTCAATATTTATCTTACCTTTAGAAGTCTTCACCCTCTGAATCCCAGCGTATCAGGAAGCTCTCGACCCGCGACATCATCAACTGCAATCCGCCTCCATCCTCTTGAAGATCAGCATCAGGTACAAAAATCTTTCTTTAATCTTCATTCACTTCTTCTATCTTCTTCTGTCATTCTTTTCTTCTTTTTTTCTATCTTCTTTATTTGTAATCCATGTAATCCCCATGTTTGATTGTAAGGGTTTTTTATTTTAGAGAACATGCTAGCGTGCGTGCTCATGATTCACCCCACCTCAGCGGGGTCCATGTTTTGGGGCTGAGCATACTGTAACGGATTGCTCACCACAAACAGGGCGCGACCACGGGCCGAGATGGGGAGTGTGAAAACACCAACCTCCAGCTGCGAGAGAGCATCCAGAGTGTAGATTGGTAGCGGGTAGCCGGGACGGGGTTATAGAGGCCAGAGTCGTAGAAAGTACTTGCCGAGGTCCAAGGTCAGTGCACGATACACGACGCTGAATCAGGGCCTTGTTCTGTCCATTATTCCGCAGCTGCTGCAAACTCTGTCCTGACCATACAGTGAGAGATACTGGTGAGCTCCTTCTCTACAGCCTGCCTATTGGCCAGGGTACTATTTATGCTCAGACAGCCCACTTAACAAGATGCTGAGCATAAGACTTCATCCGTGTGAAGTGCTTCTTCAATCCTTAACCTCCTTGTCTTGTACCTGTTACACTAGTTCCTGGCTCCTGCTTGTTGACCTTGGCTTCATCTGTACTCCATACTTCTCCTCCTCTACCCTGGTATTACCTTCGACATCCGACACTTTCCAACCACGATTTACATACATTCAATATTTATCTTACCTTTAGAAGTCTTCACCCTCCGAATCCCAGCGTATCAGGAAGCTCTCGACCCGCGACATCATCAACTGCAATCCGCCTTCATCCTCTTGAAGATCAGCATCAGGTACAAAAATCTTTCTTTAATCTTCATTCACTTCTTCTATCTTCTTCTGTCATTCTTTTCTTCTTTTTTTCTATCTTCTTTATTTGTAATCCATGTAATCCCCATGTTTGATTGTAAGGGTTTTTTATTTTACGGTTACCTGTGGATTGGTTCGAGTGGTTCCGGTTCCCCTGGATTTCGCTGAGTGGGCTATCTAATGGTAAGTAAATAAAAGAAAAGTATCTTTTTTTCACTTTTACAGGTTTTTTTTATTTGTTATTCATGTGTTTTTTTTAATGTCCATTTAATGCCCCTGAATTTATGTATGTCACTATGGATATACATACATACAGGGAAACTGAATGTTTGAATTGTATTGTATTTTTTGATGTAGTCATTGCTTTTTATGCTCATTTATTGCCCCTGTGTAATTTTTAGCTATATTTGGTAAACATACAGGGATAATAAATGATTGTCCCCTCTGTCCTGGGACCCCTTCTCTTTTCTCTTTGCACACTCTCTCTAGGTGACCTAATCACATCTTTTGGGTTTAAATATCACCTCTATGCTGACAACACACAAATTTACCTTTCAACCCCTGACCTTACACCTGCTTTACAGACCAAAGTTTCTGAATGCCTCTTTGGAATATCATCCTGGATGGCCATCCGCCGACTGAAACTTAACATGGCAAAAACAGAGCTCCTTATACTTCTTCCCAAACCTGGCCCTACTACCTCCTTCCACATTACTATTGGAAATACGATCATTCAGTCCAAACACGCTGCCTAGGAGTTACACTTGATTCCTCTCTCTCATTCTCCTCTCATGTTCAAAACGTTTCTAAAACTTGTCGCTTTTTCCTCCGCAATATCACAAAGATACGCCCTTTCCTCTGTTACTCGACTGCTAAAACTCTGACTCAAGCCCTCATTCTCTCACGTCTCGATTACTGCAACCTCCTGCTGTCCGGCCTTCCTGCCTCTCACCTGTCTCCCCTACAATCTATCCTAAACGCTGCTGCCAGAATCACTCTACTCTTTCCTAAATCTGTCTCCGCATCTCCCTTCCTGAAATCCCTCTCCTGGCTTCCGATCAAATCCTGTATCTCACACTCAATTCTCCTCACTTTTAAAGCTTTACATTCTTCTGCCCCTCCTTACATCTCAGCCCTAATTTCTCGCTATGCACCATCACGACTCTTGCGTTCTTCTCAAGGATGTCTTCTTTCTACCCCCTTTGTATCTAAAGCTCTCTCCCGCCTTAAACCTTTCTCACTTTCTGCCCCGCACCTCTGGAATGCCCTTCCCCGCAATACCCGACTAGCACCCTCTCTATCACCTTAAGACACATCTGCTTAAAGATGCATATGAATAGCACTGGATAATCCTGGACACATGATACATAAAGCTTGGCCTCCTGCAGACGCACTTACTAGAATTCCCTCCTACTGTCTCTCTACGTTCTCCCTACCTACCAATTAGATTGTAAGCTCCTCAGAGCAGGGACTCTTCCTTAATGTTACTTTTATGTCTGAAGCACTTATTCCCATGACCTGATTTATATTATTTGTTATTTATATGATATGTATTACTACTGTGAAGCGCTATGTATATTTATGCCGCTATATAAATAAATACATACAATACAATACAATACAATTGTATTGCAAATGTTTATTTATGTTCTTTTGATGTTGTTAACATGTATTTTGCAGCTTTGGTTAGGAATTGGTGTGTGTAATGTAATTGATATTTATTTACATGTAATTTTTCATGGTTTTGCAATAGTTTCTTTCAGGAGCTTGCTTTTTAATAATGGCTTATTTTTGGTAGTTAGATTTGTGTGATGGTGGTTACTTTGAAGTAGAATCTTTTTCTCAATGGTTTGGATTTAGGAATTGAATTGTATAATTGATTTGTATTGTATTGTAATTGATTTTTTAAAATTGATTGATGTTAAATTTATTTGATTTTGTGGATGGCATTGCATGTTGTTGTTCATAGTTTATTTTATTTTGAACATTGATTTTGCATAATGTTACATGATGCACAGATTAATTGCATCATGTACACACTAAAAAGCAATTGTTTGATAGACATTTGATATATATTTGTGTAGCTGCTGGTTTGTTGGGAGATGAGCTATAATTTATTTAGCAATGTGCTGCAGGTTAAATTTTAAGATGCAATGTGCAGATTTTGAGATTCAGATTTTCATGTTTTTATTTATGCATGTTTATGTACTCCTTTACCATTTATATGATATATATATATTATACCCAATGTACAAATGAATGGGTGAAGGGTTGGTTTCGCGCCAGGGTGGGTTAACCCTTAATTACTATAGCGGTTATTAACTATTAAGGTAATTAAGGGGTTACATTGGCTATTTGTATTCTTGTGTATGTTTTGCAGCACCAGAGGGGGACATGGGCAGGATGAGGATGAAGGTGGCCTTCATCATGTGTGCCTGGAAAAGGTAAGTGTAATATGTATTTACTGTATTTATTGTGATTCATGTATTTTAAATGGGCAAATGCATTATTATCCATATGTGGATAATAGTAATTTTGCCCATTACTGTAGTGTATGTGTTAGGGGTCGGGGGATGTGTGTTGTATATTGCAATGTTTATTGGGGGCCATTGTCCCAATAAACATGCTATTGTGCCTCAACCCCTTTATTGCCTTAGCAGATAGCCGCTAAGGTAATGAAGCTGCTTTAATGTATTTTTATTAATAGTGTGCGGGAGCAGGGGGTCCCCTGAGCTGAACACATTGATTTCTGCCTCAGAGACCCCCTGCTTCCCGAGTTACCGGCCCGGAATGGGGCATCGGAGGCCAGTGTCGCCGCCATCTTTCTAGCGTCCAAGACGCGACGTGGACGCTATAAAGATGGCGGCGACACTCGCACCGATGCCCCATACCGGGGCCTGTAACTCGGGAAGCACAGGAGGGTCTTGAGGCCAGAGTCAATGCGCCGGTTTCAGCCAAGGGACCCCCTGCTCCGCTCCACCTATTTTTAAAATGTACATTAATGCAGCTTCATTACCATAGCGGCTATCCGCTACGGTAATGAATTATTGTTTATTGTTGTGTGTGTTTTGACAGTAGTGTAGATGTGTAGGGGGTCTGCAGAGCTGAACCGCATTGGTTTCAGCCTCAGGAACTCCTACTTCAGGAGATACAGGCACCATTATGGGGTGCCGATATCCCCTGCAGAATTTAAATGTCCCTGTAACGTGACGCGGAAGCTTTAAAGTGAGGGGGATACCTTCACCACATAACGGGGCCTGTATCTCCTGAAGTAGGGGTCCCCGGACCTGAAACCAATGCGGTTCAGGTCCCGAGACCCCCTGCTCATGTACACTATTATTAAATAGTATATGTTAATGCATGATCGCCTGTAACAGCCGTGCATGGAGATGCAGAATCTCCATGCAAATGTTACAGGAGGCCTTTTTTTCTATCAGTTATCATACTTGAACTTTAAGCATGGTAACAGGCGGGGGAAAGGGGGAAGCACACACGATCGGGCAGATTTCAGCACGTCAGATCCCGAATGTGCTGAAATCCTTAGTGAATCGCGCCTCCGGCTTCAATTTTTAGCGGACATTTTATTTATTTTCAGGCCAGCACAAAAGCTCACAGCTTAGTGCATAGCCCCCTTAGTGAGTGTCTTCAGTACACATTTATTTATTTGTTGATTTCCTGACAAAGTTGCTGTGGGCCCATTAGATTATTTTTTTATGTTTCCGGGCTTGGTTTTACTATTCATGCTAACTTTTGTACAACCTTATTTATTCATATGATGTGGCAATAAACCACCACTCTTCGTTGGATATACAGCTGGCTCTTTATTTCATTAAATGTTCATGTTCTTTTCAGACATATTTTAATAGGCTTGTCAGTGAAATTAGTAATAAAGTCCAATATTAAAATCTAAGATAGCAAACAAATTCTATTTAGATTGCCTTCCAGAAATGATTTTTATATTTTTTACATGCTCACCTTCTTAAAACCTTGATCAAATATAAATAAAAAACTGATTATAGTTTTATCTTTATTTGCTATCACAGCGCTCAGTTTCTGTAACATTACTTGAACAGGAGCCGCAGGCTTATCATTTGCCCAAATTGTTTTGTGCCATTTTGAAACAAGTGCAAAAGATTATGATTCATAAAGCATACTGGATATAAATATAAGCAGGCACCACCTCATGTTTTCTTTTTTTTTCTTCATTTTTGTACTACTGCTGCGGCCGAGTTTATTCGAGCATTTGCCCGTTCTCGGCCGCAGCAGTTACCTGGCGCGCGCCGGAGGGTGCCGGAGCGCGTGGCCGAAGCGCGGGAGAGAGGCCCGCCGATCGCACGGCTTCCCCTCTCCTCTCCGGGTCCGCCCGGGTTCCCCGGAACCCCCTGCCGCCGTCCCCAAATGCGGGACACCAGGGCTCCCTCGGGGAGCCCTGGACGCGCGTGCAGGGGGCGAAGGCACCCGATGACGCGTGACCGCGCATCGGTGACGCGCGGCACGCCGAGGGACTCCGGCTTGCGGAACTGGCCACACTTCAATAAAGTGTGTCGCCAGGTAAGTTTGAGCAGGGGGTTTTCGAAGCTTACATGTTGATTTAGCTCCAGGGACCCTGCTTCCCGAATACACACCTCAGAAGGGTCTGCTAGTATGCAGTTCCGTCTGCTGGGCACAACAAATGGTGAATGCGTGCTGGCTAGTAGAGTAATGTACACTCTTCTAAGAGTCACTCCTGCAGCTGATCCTTCTCTCGTGATCAACAAGGTCAATACCACAAAGACAACCTTTTTAAAAATGCATGGAGGGACACTATAATAACAATAATGTGATACTTTGTAAAAAATACAGTTCACAGCACTACATAAAAAATGTATAGTCCAAACGTGCTAATAGGATTCAGTTGTTCCATTGGACCTCGGTTCAATCTGATGTTTATGAGCACTCTCATCCATTCAGGGGGAAGAGCATAGATGAGGAGGGGGAACACAGGGTCCAGAAAGAGTCCTAGTGGTTTTAATTATGTTATTGAATGCCTAGTGGGTTTATTTCTTTAATTGATTGGCTAGTGATTTTATTTATTGTAATTGCTGGTGGCTAGTGCTTTTAATTTTGTTTTCTAGGTGTTAGGTTCTTGTTGTATATATTTATTCTTGTGTATTTTTGACTTCATGTTTTGTATTAGTGTGAACATTGAATGCTATAGTAGCTTTGTCATGCAATATTTAATATGTCTGATGGATGTATTACTATGCCACTCAACAGGGTACAGGGTGGGGGTATAGTGGGTCCAGGGTGGGTTCGTTAGGCCTCCCGGATGGTAGCGGGGCCGGCGGGTGGGTTAATTCCTTAATTTACTATAGTAGTTATTAACCACTAAGGTGATTAAGGGTCTGGGGCCATTAGATTGTATTTTTTATGTATTGTGCTGGCATCAGAGGACATGGCCCTGCAGTATGCTGACAAGGACACCCTTTCATGTTGGCAGGGGTAAGTAGAACAGTTTTGATTTATGCTGGCTGGCTAATGTGTTGTGTTAAATAATGGGCAAAAAATCTATTATCCTTATCTGGATAATAGTTATTTTGCACATTACTGTATGTAATGTGTGTTTTGGTGGGGGGGGGGGGGGGGGAGGTGTATTTATTGAAATGTAGGCCATGTCTTGTGTACTTGTGTCTTGTAAGAAGTCCTGCTGGAAATCCAAGTCATACTGAGATGAAAGAATGACACAAGGCACTGTGGTTTTTTTGTAATGCTATTTAATGTGAGAAACTTAGCGACCAAAGCTTGAAAAAGACCGATTTGGTCAAAACGTCGCTAAGTTTTTGGCTCATTAAATAGCATGCTAATGACGTCATGGTCACTTTCTCACTAGCGCGCTAGCATACCTTGACAAATGGTTTAGTGTACAAGCTTAAAATTTAATGTGGGCTCATGAGGCATCCACTAGCAGAGAGGGATTATAGCAGGCTTACCTTGGTCTTGAGCGCGATTGTTCACGGCTGTCTCAGCTTGCAGGACTTGTTTACCTGCTCTCCCTCTATCCCTTCCTCTCCCCACCTTCCTCCGGTGTGTGTATGGGGTATGAGTAAGAGTTACAATGCATTCAGATAGGAGTAGCAGTTAGCTAACATATGTTGTGGGCCCACGAGGCATCCACTAGCAGCTAGGGCTCACGGTAGACTTACCACAGCTTTCGTTTGAGCAATGCTGCAGTACTCCCACAGTCTGTGATACTTTATCCCCATGCTTTCTCTATAGTCTGCTTACAGCTATATTCAAATATAGAGAGGCGCAGGAGGACTGGATCAGGATACATCTGGTCAGTTTGTGTCCCTTAAGTCCTAGGGATACCTTTCATAGTTGATATTTCAGTTACCTTGGCATGTTACATTGTATATAATACACACACACGCATAAGGTTGTTATTAAGTTTTATTTGGTATAAATATCCCTCTCACTTTGAGAGTCTTGGGAATCATTATTTCACTAGTAACATTGTACACCAAGCACTCTGTTCTATACACCAGCACACATGCTTAGATAGAGTATCTATCACATGCAGATATCTCTTAGATGTGTATGGCTGTTCGCTTCCATGAGGTTTTTGCTACAGTATGCAATAGCAGGGATAGTACTACTATATAGTTACCTGCTGTTCTGTATAAGCGCCAATGTGAGTTTCAGTTTTAATCCTACTATTTTGTTTTGTGTTTGAATGTAATAAAATTATTTTTTCTAATCAGTGGAGGTGTTAACACCACCTCTTACCAGCAAAGTGAAGGATCTTACCAGTATGTATAATTTACATCTGTAAGGTGGAGTGCATATCTCAACAGGGACCCTGTTTTTCATATTTTCATATTTTCCAAGCATTAAAAAAACCCTGCAGTGCCTTGTGTCATTCTTTCATCTTTGTTTTTTTTAAATACAGGAATGGTACCACAGGCCAGCGGGGACCCACAGGGACCAAACGAAGACCCACAGATTCTGACAGGGACAACCTGAGCATCCTGGACACCTGCAGGGACCACCCGAGAGCCCACAGACACCCGTGGGGACGACCCAGACACCCCCAGACACCCGCGGCGATAACCCGTGGGTCCCGTTGTGGCTGACGCACACCCGCGGGGACCACCTGGAGGCCCATGGAACACCCCTGGGTGCCCTGTGGGGCCTGCGGACACCCATGGGGACGACCCAGGGAACCCTGCTGGCCTGTGGTATCAATCCTGTGTGTAAAAAAATAAATAATGGTTTTATGTGAGGGCACAGGGAGTGGGTGGGTTGTGTATTGTTGTTTATTGAATATTGTAATGGTTTTTGGTGGCCTAGGAGTTGGCTAGTAGGACTATTGTGTGTATTTTTTTGTATTGTGGGTAGCAGTGGTGGGTGAAGGGGGAATTAGACCGAAGTATGGGTGTTTAGGCCTACCGGGTGGGAAGCGGAGCGGTGCGGGGCGCTTGCAGGGGGACTTAACCCCTTCATTACCTTACCTGTATTAACTGCTAAGGTAATGAAGGGGTTAAGTCCGCCCGCAAGCGCCCCGCAAGGCCTAAACACCAACCAACGGCCAAATACTACCTTCACCTACCCCCGGTACTCACAATAAGCAACCCCCGGTACCCACAATAACCATGGCACTGGTGGTTAACCCCTTCATTTCCTTAGCGGTTAGCCGCTAATGTAATGAAGTTGCTTGTAAATGCATTTTTCATGCATCTGATTCATGCCAGGGGTCTCTGGTGCTGGTATTAATGGATATCAGCTCTTGAGTCTCCCGGCTTCAATCCGATGCAGGAAAAATGCATTTTTTTCCCCCTAAGTGCCGTTTTGCTGCTTATTGGCAGCTTCTCACCACCTTCTTGCCAACTTTTTCTGGTGGGATGATTTGGAGAGGAAATCTCCATTCTAGAGGTGGCGATCAGCCTCGATAAGCTGAACGGCACTACTAGAATTGAGCAAGTTTGAAAAGCTGGTGATAAGTGGCTTATTGTCACGCTTTGGCGGAAAAAAAACAGTGATTTTTGCTCTTTTGCCAGCTTATCGGGGCTTTCTGAGATGCTGTAGGCTTTTTTGGCGATAAGCTGGCATTAAGGGGCTTATCACTGCTTATAGCATAAGGCCCATAGTAGAATCCGCCACCACAATTCTTAATGTTTTTTTAAGGATACTGGGAGCCAGTATCCTTTTGAGGTTTTTGGCTTTTCTAAACACCACCTTAGGCTTAGCAGGAATCACATCCCGAAGAAGCGGGTTTAAAAGAAGTAGAGGTGCAGAGAGAACCCCTATTAATTCTCAAGGAATCAGAATGCAAAAATGGTTAAATAACTACAGATGCAGCTGCCGTTATTCGAACATTTCTTGAATTTCGAAAATGTCCTAAGATTCTCTCAAAATTTGCTGCGGCAGACTAATAGCCCATCAGATTGACACAGGAGGGGTCCCTGCTATGTGAGTCCTACCAGGGTCTGCCTGTCTGTAAGAGATGCGCAGTAAGAGAGAGGCTGAATCAGTCACTCTAACTGGGCGCCTCTCACAGGCGATCGCAGGGTTATATTAAAATTCTAACACCACAGTATTGTAGCAGAGGGTCTCCGGAGCTGAACCGCATTGATTTCAGGTCCGGCGACCCCCTGATTCCCGAGATTCAGGCCCCGTTATAGGGTGCCGGTATCTCCTATGCATGGAAATGTTTTGTGTCACATGATCGTTACATTTACATGCATAGGAGATACCAGCACTCCATAACGGGGCCTGTATCTTGGGAAGCAGGGGGTCCCTGGACCTGAAATCAATGCGGTTCTGCTCAGGTTCCCCCTGCTCACCTACACTAGTCATAATTTTTAATTTAAATATGTAGTAAGCACCAATACGCAACGCACCCCCTGTACCCCGACATAAAACCAATATTTATTTTTATAGACACAGGATTAATACCATAGGCCAGCGGGGGTCCCCGGGTCATCCCCACAGGTGTCCGCTGTTCCCACAGTGCACCCTATGGGGTTCCAATGTGTGTCTGGGGATCCTCGAGTTGTCTCAGCTAGGCTCTGTGGGGCCTCCAGGTGGTCCCCGTGGGTGTCCTTGGGCCCTGATAGTGTCCACGGGTGGTCCCTTCAGGTGTCTTACGGTCCCCGGGTTGTCCCCACAGGTGTCTGTGGGCCCTTGGGTTGTTCACATGGTTATTTGGGGGCCCTCGGGTTGTCCCTGTGTTTCCCTGGGTTCCCCCGCAGGTGTTCGTGGGTCCTCAGGTGGTCCCAGTGGGTGTCCGTGTGTCCTCAGTTGTTCCCCGTGGGTTCCCGCTGGCCTGCGGTACCATTACTGTATTTAAAAAATAATAATTTACATCTATGACTAGTGTAGATGAACAGGGGTCCCCGGACTAGAACTGCATTTATATCAGGTCCGAGGACCCCCTGCTTCCTGAGATACAGACCCTGTGTCGGTATCTCCTATGCATGTAAATATCCCAATCACGTGACGTGAGGCATTTCCATCCATAGGAGATACCAGCACCCCATAATGGGGCCTGTATCTCGGGAAGCAGGGGGTCCCCAGACCTGAAATCAATGTGGTTCCACTCCGGAGACCCCCTGCTACAATACTGTAGACTTTTAATAAAACCCTTGCCATCGCCTGTGAGAGGTGCGAAGTTAAAGTGACTGATTCAGCCTATCTCTTACTGCGCATCTCTTACAGACAGGCAGACCCTGGTGAGTTAATCCGATGGGTCACTATGTATGCAACAGAACATCTCGCAACACCACGCGGCATAGCGCATGTTTCAACGCGTGAAATGTTCGAAAAACGGCCACTGCATCTGTAACTCTCTTTTTATAACAGATTATTGCTAATCAGAATCCAGAAGGCAATGCACGAACCCTGGGACATTCTAAAAATGGACCCGCTTCTTCGTGATGTGATTCCTGATAAGCCTAAGGTGGCGTTTAGAAAAGCCAAAAACCTCAAACGGATACTGGCTCCCAGTGCCCTTAAAAAGTTGAAGTTCCATGATGATGGATGACTGTAGACGGACGTTCACAGAGGTACACAATTGGAGACTTTATAAGGTGAAATTATTACGAGGCTTTATTGTGCCTTTTCCTTAACATCAGGAAACCATCCAAACAAGGGGGAAACACAGCTTCTATTCACTTGGGAGTGGTTCTAGTGAAATACTATGCAATTAACAACTCCCTTAGTTAAGCATGTCTCCCAGCCCCAAACACATACTATAGCATGAAATGAACAGATATTAAAAGTCTTGTAATAAAAGTCTTATCTGTTCCTTGTAGTTTGGAGGGAAAATCTTCTCTGTCCCTGGTTGCTACCTTTTCTTCAGGGTTTGTCAGCATTCAGGTTTAGAAGTTTCCCCTGTGTCTTGGAAGCAGCTCTGCTGTGTCTTTTGGCAGAGCTCAAGACATGGTCAGCTCCAGAGATCTTTTTTCTCTTGGTAAGTCTCTCCTGGGAGACTCAAGAACCTCTGCTCTGTCTCCAAAGTTCAGCTCACACGTGAGCTAAGGAGTCACTTCCTGTCTCAAAGGCAGGCTTTTTCTAAGCCATCTAAATCAGGCAGGTGGTGTTAGTTAATTGCCTACCAGCAGTTAACCACCACACTGCTGGATTAGAGGCACATTTGTGAATAGGGATAAGTCCCCTGTTACATACCTCCCCTGTTTGAGGGAAGCTCGGGCTTGCCACGGCCAAAGCCCATCCTTCCACTCTCATTCTAGATATCTCTGTGACTTGAATGAGAGTGGATGGAGGAAGAGAACCCTCAGTCCTGCTGGGATTGGAGCCCTTTCTCCAGTTTATTCTTGTCTCCTCCCGAAGGTGCTTAAGATCAGCACCTCTCAGTCGCTCGAGGAGGACTTTTTCTAAGTATAGTCTTTTTGCTACGTGCGCGGTCATGAGATTTCCCTTGCGTCGGGTGCTCGTCTTATTGTAGGCAGACTGTATAGCAGCAGTTGCAGAGCATTTAAAAACAGCCCTTTGAGTTTTCTGCTCTTGAAGCTGTCTCTCTGCCCTTTTCCCACTCAATGGGGTTGCTAGTTCAGACTCTTTGAGGTTAAGTTGCAATTCCACACCCACTTCCAGAGAATGTCCCATCTTTTCAGCTTCATCAGCTAAGGATTCTTCTGGTTTTGATTCAGCACGTGTACCTTCTTTTGTTGCCTGTTGGGTGGCTGAAGGTTTTGCTAGTGCTTGTTTAGGTGGTTCAAATTTTGCAACCTTGTCTTTCAGATGAGCGGTATTCCCAGCTCTCACTGTACCCTTGTCTTCATGTTTTTTTTAGGCTGTGGGATACTGACGCTTAGTCAGGGTCAATACTTGTCCTTGTAGGACTGTAATCTCATCCGCGAGAGATCCCTGTTTTTTGAGTGTGTCTTGCGAGTCTCTTCTCAGGGAATTTATCTGCATGCTTTGCTTTCTCTGAGCTTGCTTCCACATTTTTATTGCATTGTGAAGCACTATGAATTTCTTTGCTCGGGCCACAGTTACTTGTTTCAGTTTCTGGATCTTCTTGTGCTCCCTTTTGTGCCGGGTCACCTGGGTTCTAAGCTTGGCCTCTAGCGATGCTTTGGTGACGCTCAGGGTAGCCTTCAGTTTCTCATGCTGCTTTGCGGGGACATACTGGGTCATCAGACGTTCCTGCAGCACTTGAATTTCTTTAACAGCCTGCAGATTGTCTTCCTGCAGAGTTCGCTGCTTCTCCTCTGCCTTCTCGAGGTGCGTACGCAGACCTTGCAGTTGGTTCTGCAGTCAGTGCTCTGCTTCAAACTTCTCACCTTCCAAAAGTCTATTTATTTCTTTAAGCTCGTGCAGCTTTTCATTTTTTCCCTTGATGTCGTTTGTCAAATTAAAATTTTCTTCTTTGAGTTTTATGTTTTTTCTTTGTAATCTTAAATGTTCTCCTTTTTCAGTCTCTGTACTATTCAGGGCCTCTTTGCAGTCCTCCTTCCATTTACGCACATCTGCTTTGAGAATGACAGTCTCCTGGCGTGAGACATCCTTCTCTAGGTTGAGGTCTGAAGCTCCTTCTGGGAGACTTTGAGATTTGTATTAAGATTGACAATCGTTTCTTAGAAATGTCCAGCTCCTCAGTGAGACTGTGTAGTTCCTTTCTGGAAACTTCCAGGTCTGTGCGGCAGCTGTTGGTCTCATGATGTGAGGCATCCAGTGCTCTGCGGAGTGTCTGAACCTCTTTCTGAGATACGTCCACCTCTACCTCTACCTCAACCACTGTTGACCTCCTGTCGTGAGGCATTCAGCTCTATGCGAAGAGTGTGAACCTCTTGCTGGAAGACTGTCATCTGCTTCAGTGCCTCCTCATACTTCCGCTTTAGCGTAGCCACCATTTTATCAGATGGGCTCTGCTTTTCATTCATGGCGGAAATAGTAGCATTTGCAGTATCTAGCTCAGTCTTGAGATCGTCCAATTCTGTCCTGGCTAAAGAGTACATTGCGAGCACATATTCCTGTAGCTTCACGTTATTTTTCTGTAGCTCTGTGTAACCATCTTCCTTTTGTTTCAATTGTTCACGGAGCATATCACAGTCATGCCTGGCATTTTTCAGGGCATCTTCAGGGCTGGTCAAGGGATCGTCACTCACTGGTTCCGGCTCCACTTCCCTGGGATGGTTGGTTGAGGGTTCCTCACTGTTGGCATCGGACAGACACTTCTTTGGGGTACACGACTTCTGCCTTGGGCCCTCTGGATATTCGGTGAACCACGGGACGAATTCTCCATTTTCTCTAGGCTGCAGAGCAACTCGGTCCCCCTTTTCCTCCACAGGATCTGCGGACGTGTCTGTTCCTTCCACGGTAAGTGAAGAACCGCTTTTCTTTTTCCATTTTTTTGTTTTGGATGACTCCGTCCCATCCGGAATACTGGGGTCTCCTTCTTTATTTGATACTTTAGCAGCTTCATTATATACGCCAGGCTTTTCTTGCAGTTGCTTTAGCTGACAGAAATATTTGAGTTTGAGGTGCAGACAATCCTCGACTCCAGAGTATCATGGGGGAAACTGCAATACCTCGTTCATTGGAGGGGTTTTGGTCCAGAGGAACGTGAATGGATTCCTCAGGAACAGGTACCCGCTTCCAGATTGGTCAGGGCTTTTCATCACAGATACCATTTGAAGCCTGCCCTTGGTCGTCTGGAGGTCTCCCCTGAAGGGGGGGGGTACTGTCAGGATCGA
Source organism: Ascaphus truei (assembly GCA_036426205.1). Taxonomy (NCBI): domain Eukaryota; kingdom Metazoa; phylum Chordata; class Amphibia; order Anura; family Ascaphidae; genus Ascaphus; species Ascaphus truei. The sequence continues at coordinate 50,294 of WSYH01003705.1, forward strand.
CGCCAGGCTCCGCCACCAGCACACGTCACGCAGTGGTACCTCTGACATTCACAGACCGCTATCGGTGCGCACGCAGCTGCGCAATGCTTCATCCGTGGAGGCGCGCTCCCGCAGTATGACCACGGCACCCACTCTGCGTCGCACTCCTCGTATGGTCGCACGCCGCACGCCAACAAACACTAGCAGCATCAGCTGTGTTACACCAGCAGCCAATCCTGCACTACCCTATCGGCTCGTGGCTTATGTGTGAGGTCATCATCTGCTGGTTCCTGATTGGTGCATTCCCCTTTAATTGCCTTCCTGTTTCACTTTCACTTTGCTGGACATAAACACTGTTGTGCTGTGCTTGCTGCTTCTTGGATCTTGTCTGTTCCTGTGCCTTGCCTAACTCGTGTTGTGACCCCTGCTTGTACCTGGACCTGTCTCTTCTCTACCCCTGGACTTCGGCTTGTTATTGGACCCCCGCTCTCTCCTCTCCTCGATCACGGCTTCGGATAACGACGATTCTTCTCTCTCCTCTCCTCGATCACGGCTTCGGATACGACGATTCTTCTCTGTCCAAACCCGGATCACGGCAAGTACCACGGCTTCCCCGAACTCTCCTGCCCCGACCCAGCTCCACGACTCGACAATGCATTCCGGACCTGGCTCCGTGGTTGTAGGGTGGTGGTTATATACATCCCCACCTCAGCCCCACGGTCTAGTCCTGTTTATGGTGAGCGCAGCGTGACAGATATAAACGCCACCCACATCTGCGAGGGCGCGTCTGGAAAGTAGAATTGTCGAGTTAGCCGGGTCAGGATTGGAGAGGTACGGATAGTCGTAATACTTGCCATGGTCTGGGTTGGAGAGTTGTGGAACGTTGCAAGTACTATCGTGGTCTGGATTGGAGAGTAGAGAGTAGTCATTGTACGTTGCCAAGGTTGGGGTTGGAGAGGTGCGGATCGTTGAGAGTAGCCAGGTCAGGAGTAGAGAGAAGCGGAGTCCAATATAAAGCCGGGGTCAGGAACGGAGAGATAGGAACAAAAAGACAAGATTTCGGAGGCAAGCAGCAGTGAACACTACGAAACATAGGTTTATGCTCAGCCAATGTGCCAGTGGCACAGCTAGGAGGGCGCCTAGGAGGATTGCAGCTGGCACGTCTCCTGTGCGTGCTTGTCGCGCGCTGAATGTATCCGTTGTGCCCTGCAGATGGAGCGGCATTGGCGAAGTCCAGAGGCAGGCCGGAGAGGGAGGCATCAATTTCCGAGCGGGACGCGCTTGCGCCCCACACAGCAGGCAGTCCCCAGAGCAGAGGGAGCAGGACCAGCGGTGGGAGCGAGGGAAACAAAACCCCCGGCAATGGAAGGAGGTAAGCTGGGAGCGCGCCGAGAGTGGTGTGACTCCCCAATCCTTACAAAGTGTTCCCTGCACCTAGGAAAGTCTAGTTTTCGACCCCAGTCCAAAACTAAGTGTGTATTTTTGTCTGTATTTTGTGTATCATTGTGTGTAAGCGAATTATGCCGAATAAATTTATTTTCTTAATGAATTATCCCGGTAAAAGGTGTAAATAACCTGGTCTCTTGTGACTCTCTGTTTGTGTAAGTTCCCTTACCTGATCTTCGTTGGCTTCTGGCAAAAAAATTAAAACATTTGAAATGAAAGGTAAACAGGATAGGGAACCGGTATGTTTAAGCATGAGCTCTCACCACCACGTCTGCGGTGTTCCCTATCGCTTGTGGTCAGCCGCGTTACATTCAGTGTGTGCACTTCCAGATATTTATTATTGGTTGCTGTAAAAAATTGTTATTTGTATCAGTACAGCTACATAATACCATTGTACCATAATAATACCACATTTTTGGCTCACTGGAGGTTGGTGTATCTTGGCCATAGCACATTATTATAGTTGTATCTAAGTTTAATTTACACAATGAAAAATCCATTAAATGTTAGGCTTTGTAGTGTAATATATGACCATGTGTATTGTGCATTATTTATTAATTGTTATTAAATGTTTTTATTGTCCTAAATCATCCATTCAGTTTTCAGCTGTTACATGTTGTCCTAAATGTTGTTTGTCTAACATTTTAACAGTATTACGCTATGTGTTGTGCTTTTTCCTTTTTTTTCAAGCCCATCGTGAGGATCCACATTTCTTCATAGCCAACAGGCTTGGCTTTCATATATTCTTTGATAGTAGTTGAATATATAGGCGCCCACGGAACTATCCCTTGTCCATACTGTTATCCTGACCAGGGGGTCAGGTTTTGTGTCCCAGGCAGCCCCTTATATATGGTTTAACAATTTGTATAAGGTACTAGATTACATCCATTGCGGTTAGCGCTGCCTGTTTTGTTGTTTTTGTAGTGTAATTTTGTGTTTAAAAAAACTACTCATCCCTTATCATAAATTCACCCATATATTTGATGTTGTATTTATTATTATATGCTAAAGCTGGGCATTATTGAAATCCCTGCACTCTGATTGGTTAAAATTCCAGGCATTATTAATAAGTAATGACCCGGAATTTTTGACACCTTGCCAGATTTTTCTGTCAATCAGTTTTCAGTTCTCATTCATATAGAGTGAGATCAGCTCTTAGACAGGGGAGGTGATTGGACAGGAGACAGCAGCAAGGCACTGACTCCTCCCCCACCCTGCCTGCAAAGAGCTCCACACAGGAGAGTGAGGAGAAAGGTTTGTGTGTCTGTGTGTGCTTTGTGGGTGTAAAGGGGCCAGTAGAGTGTTTTATTGGTGTGTTTGTCTTCTGTTGGTGTGTGTTTTGTGGGTGTAGAGGGGACAGCAGAGTCTGTTTTGTTGGTGTTTTTCTGCTGTATGTGTTTTTTCTGGGTGTAGAGAGGGGGGAGCTGCTGCGTGTGTGTCTTCAGTGTGTGTTTTGTGGGTGGAGGAGGGGTGCAGAGTGTTTTGTTGGTGTGTGTCTGCAGTGTGTGGGTTTACAGGGTGCTGCAGTGGATATAGGGAGGGGGTTGATGGTGTGTTTTTGCGGATGTAGAGGTGGCAGTTTGTTTTGTTGATTTGTGTGTGTCTCTGCAGTGTGTGTTTTGTAGATGCAGAGGGGGGGCAGTAGTGTGTGTTTTGTGGGTGGAGGAGGGGTGTAGAGTGTTGTGTGTGTCTGCAGTGTGTTGGTTTACATGGGGGTTGCAGTGGGTGTAGAAGAGAGGGCTACTGGTATGTTTTTTGGGGATGATGAGGGGAGCAGCAGTCTGTTTTGTTGGTGTGTGTCTGTAGTGTGTTTTGTGGGTGTAGAGGGGGTTGCAATGTGTGTGTGTGTGTGTGTGTGTGTGTGTGTGTGTGTGTGTGTGTGTTGTGTGTGTCAGTGGGTGTAGATGTGGAGGAGGGCTGCAGAGTGTGTTTTGGTGTGTGTGTGTGTCTGCAGTGTGTTTCTGTGTTTGTGGGTGTAGAGGGGGGCTGCTGTGTGTGTGTTTTGTGAGTGTAGAGGGTGGAGGAGGGCTGCAGTGTGTTTTGTGGGTGTAGAGGAAGGGGGCTGCCCAGTGTGTAGGAGAGACTGCTAGGTGTGTGTGTGTGTGTAAAAAAACTACTCATCCCTTATCATAAATTCACCCATATATTTGATGTTGTATTTATTATTATATGCTAAAGCTGGGCATTATTGAAATCCCTGCACTCTGATTGGTTAAAATTCCAGGCATTAGGGAGAGGACACGCCCCCCCGATGGTGAATGGCAGCTTAGAGTGAGAGCTCCATTCCCCCCGGTGCATAATAGCATAAAATAACAGTTAAAACGCTATCGTCTCCTTAATAAAAGCTAAGCGCAACATACATCAACCTACAGAGATGGCTTCTACCAAAACGGTGCGTAGAAAAACACAGCCAGTATCTACATTTTTTAAAGGTACAGCTAAGGCCGGGACTCATGATTCCCCTGAGCAGCATCCAGCAGCAGACCCTGATATGGACAGTCCTGCAGAGGAGCAGGATGATATGGCAGTGGTGCGGAGGAAAGACATGAAGGAGTTTTGCTCCAACATGAAAAATTTCTTCAAGACAGAGCTCTGGGCACTAAGGAAAGATGTGGATGCCCTGGGGGAGCGTACTGATACCCTGGAGTCTAGGGCAGAAGAGAACACCAGCGCCATATCCCAGACACAAACACAAGTGTCCACCCTTAAAGATCAAATCAGATCCCTGGAGGAAAAGATCGAAGACGGGGAGAATCGCGACCGTCGCTGCAATATCCGCCTGCGCGGGGTGCCAGAATCGGTCACAGATCCGGAAGACTTCGCCGCTAAGTGGTTGGAGCATCTGTTCCCAGACCTGACAGAAAGGGACTTAATGCTAGACAGATGCCATAGGGCACTCAGAGGAAGATCCCAGCAGGGGGACCCCCCCAGAGACATCGTTATGCGGTTCCACTGCTATCGGATAAAAGAACAAACATGCAGAATCGCCAGAGAGATGAAAACAGTGGAGTTTGAACACATCAAATTCCAAGTATATCAAGATTTGTCCCCAGCTACCCTGGCAAAAAGAAAGGCAATGACCCCCATAACTAGAGCGCTCCGGGACAAAGAAGTGTGCTACAGATGGCTGTTCCCATGTGCAGTTCTGGTTGTGAAAAACGGTGTTGCACACACACTGAAACATGTGGAGGATGAAGAGGGATTCCTCCGTAAGGTCCTTGGCCCCCCGCAAAGCCCCCCTCACCTGGTAGCTGCTGAAGATGGCGCCCCCTCAACCTCATGGCGCGCAGCTGGGAGCCTACGATCCGCAGCTAGAGTTGTGGAGGAACCGCCGAGCTCCACATAGATTCTGCTATTCAACCCCAATAAACATCTAAATTCTCCCCCAAACTCCCCAGCAGGATCCTCTGGAAGGCCCTAGCCAAGGGGTGCTTGTCCGGGAACCCCCATCGACCCCCCCACGGAGATAAAGAAAACTTTCAGCCCCCGCAGGTCTACTCACTTTTTTTGAGGGGCAGCCATCTTCTCCTGCTCCTTCCCCGAAGCGAGCGGGAGCAGCCCTGCTCTTCGCGGGATGCCTCGATGACGTCACTGGCTCCCGCGAGACTTGAAGCGGGACGCATGCGCAGAGGGACACAGCGGCGACGACACCGGGCGATGACGTAGCCGAAGCCCTAGACGGAACCAACGGAGTCTCACCAGCACCCGAACTCCCCCCCCCCCCCCGAGACCCAAATATGTCCCTGAACCGGCGAGATCTAGCAGCCGGACACACCAGGCGGTGCACCCAGCGATGGGAGCAGAATGAGATGGGACCCGCAGCAGGGGAACCCTTCCAGGCCGGTCCCGATCCCCCTCGACTGCGCAGCTGAATGCACGCGGTGACGCGTCGGCCACTGGGAGACGCAGGAGAATTGTGTACCCTGGCTCCGGCACGTCGCGCGATGTGGCTGAGGGCCGGGGGGGAGGGGGGGAAGCGGGGAGGAGTGTGTGGGGGGTGGGGGAGGGGGGTGAGTAACAGAGATGCCTATCTGTATATGTGTCTGGATGTCTAGATGCCTGTGTGTGTGTGCCTGAGTGCGTGAATGCCTGCCTCTGTCTGTGTGTGTGCGTGTGTATGTATATAAGTGCCTGCCTACCTATGTGTGTGTGGGTATGTGTGTGTATGAGAGTACCTGTATATATGTAAGAGTGCCTGTGGGTATGTGAGGGAGCCTGTGTGTGTATGTGTGAGAGTGCCTGTGTCTGTGTATGTATGAGAGTGCCTGTGGGTATGTGAGAGAGCCTGTATGTGTGTGTGTGTGTGTGTGTATGAAAGAGCATATGTGTGTGTATGAGAGAACCTGTGTGTATGTGTGTGAGAGTGCCTGTGGGTGTGTGAGAGAACCTGTGTGTGTGTGTGAGAATGCCTGCGTGTGTGACTGAATATGTGTGTTGCTTGTGATCAGCAACCCCAGCCCAAGCCCGTGAAAGGTGGAGGAGGGGGAGAGTAGCGGGTCCCTCCGCTCAGGCCACGCCCCCCTGCCGTTCAGGCCTCCCGATCCCGACCACCCCCCGCTCCGTCTCCCGTTCCCTGCAGACCGCAGGTCGGTATATGTCGGCGCCTCGCCTGTCAGCAATGCAGGAGCGCTGAGGGAGGGAACGGGGCCTTGACCTTAGAGGGCTGACGGAGTGGGCTGATGGGCGGGGGAGGGGGGATGCAAATGCATGCCGGGGTCATCCGAGGGTTGGAGAATCGGTGGCTGCCTCCTGCTTGACCCCACATGGGAACATGGAACACCATAGGGAGATAGGTCTGCATGTAGTCGACTAACGTCAGCGTCATGTGCGCCAGTGGCCCCTCCGCCTTCTTGGATGCCGCTATTTGGTTACAACACATGCAGACCACCAGCACATTAAACGTTCACCACCCACACATTAAAACACTGAGGCACTTAAAGGAGGGGAGTCCGGCACCCTACCATATAGAGAGTAGACATTCACATATAAGAGGATAATGAAAACTAGGTAGCCGGTCCTCTGAACTCCTCACCAACAAGAGTGGTCGGGATTGGCGCTACGAGGACCGCACAATAGGAACCCTTTGGGGGGGCACGGTGCACCTTACAACCTATACTCACATAGAGGGCAAAAACAGGAGGAGTAGGGAGAAGTGGAGTTTTGGGGGAAACTCTTTAGGTGGATGTTATGTAAATGAGAGTTTTTTATTGCTAAAGTTATAAGTTATACTGTTATTTAACTGTTGTCTGTTTAAAGGAGATGCGCCGGCAGGACAGTTCCCTGATCGGCGTGTATGTGTCCTCCGCTACGATCCCTACAGAATAGGGGTCGCAAACAAGTCCCAGGGAAGCCAGGACCCAGCAGGCAGGGAAGATCCCGTCGTCAGTCTGGGCCAAAGGATCCATCCCTTGGGCGCAAGGGCCACTCCCGGGGGTTCCCGGAGTGGGCTCTTGTCTTCATGTTCCTATTTGTTTTTTGTACATTACAGTATCTGTTGTTATGTGTCGTGAACCCAATCCCCTTGTTGTTGACCCTCATGTGCTACTCCCAGTCCCCCCCTCCCCCTCCCTCCCCATTGCCTCCCACTCCCTCCTTACCCTTCCCTCAAATACCTATCTACGAGTAAGCGCCCTGAAGGCAGTGATCGTCCGGCCCTACACATGGAAGCCACGGGTAAGTCAAGCAACATAATGATGCGCGTAGTCACACACAGCAATAAATGGCGTTGACTTTTATATCTCACAATGTGCAGGGCTTTAACAACCCCACTAAACGCAAACTAGCCTTCACAGATTATAAAAGAAAACATGCAGATGTGTTGCTCCTACAGGAGACACATTTCAGCAAAACCAATACCCCCAAATATCTTGATAAAGACTTCTCCCAGGTTTTTTCGGCCTCTGCTGAAGTCAAAAAGCGTGGAGTTGCCATCCTATTCCGTAATAGCATCCCTTACGAAGGCCTGATAACCAAACGGGATAACGATGGCAGATTTATTATAATAGTAGGAACTATTAGGGGACAGAAGATCACAATCGCCTGTATATATGCCCCCTGCGAAAAGAGTGCAATCTTCTTCGAGAAATTCTTTAGAATCCTAAACTCGGTTGCGCAGGGAAGCGTGGTCTTAGCAGGAGATTTTAATATGGTCCTACAACCTCACATGGACAGATCAGGTGGAGCTACCCTACACAATTCCAAGGAGCAGGTATATCCCTACGAAGAGGTCTCAAATGTAACCAACTAATAGACATTTGGAGAGAGCTACATCCAGCAGATAGGAATTACACATTCTTCTCGCACCCACATTGCTCATACAGTAGGATTGATTACTTCGCAGTGTCCTGTCACCTGGTCCCCAGGGTCACCCAAGCGGAGATCCATGATATTTCATGGTCTGACCACGCACCCATAGAGCTCCGGTGCAACAATATTCAAACGGGTAGACCAGGAACGAACTGGAAGCTAAATGAATCCATTCTAAAAATTCCAGAGATCTGTGATACTGTGGGTAATGAGATAGACCAATTTTTCAAAGTAAATGCCGGCTCTGTCTCCTCACATCTGGTCCTCTGGGAGGCGCATAAAGCGACTCTCCGAGGTACCCTCATAAATATCACGGCTAGACGAAAAAAAGAGAGAGAGGCAAAAATTGTCACACTCCAAACTAAATTACAAACTCTCTCCGCCAAACATAAAAAGAAACTAGACCCGCAAACCCTACAAGAGGTAAAAGACACTAAAATTGAATTAAACATGATACTGACCTCCAGGGCTGATAATTCATTGAGTTGGTCAAAGAGGAAATTTTACGAAAAAGCAAACAGGCCGGATACGATGCTGGCCCGCATGCTGAAAGACAGGCAAATTAAATACAACATCCAAGCTTTACGCTTAAAATCTGGTACCCCTACTTCAAACCCACAGAAAATAGTAGATGAATTCGGCTCCTTCTATGAGACACTCTATAATGGTGAGAAAGTGGCACATAATCCTAGCACGAGCAGTAAGCTAAGAGATTTCCTGGCTAGCTCCAACCTGGTGAGATTGACAGAATCAGACAGAGCCTCCCTAAATGCCGACTTCACACACGAGGAGTTGACACAGGCCATTACGGAACTTAAACCTTCAAAGGCACCGGGGCCGGACGGCTTCTCAGGGTTATACTACAAGAAATGTATCAAATTACTTGCCCCAAAGTTGCTCCAAGTATTCAACGCTATTTTAGCGGGAGCCCCCATCCCCAAGGAGATGTTACAGGCGTCTATATCAATCATCCCGAAACCAGGGAAAGACCCACTAGACTGCAAAAGTTACAGGCCCATATCACTAATCAATACGGATATCAAGCTATACTGCACCGACACACTTTATTCGAGCAAATACCCGGTATGTACCTGGCAGATACCTGGAATGCGCCACTCCTCACCTCTGACAAGCCCCGTTGCATTTGCCTTCCCAGCCTGGGTTCATGCCTGGTTGATGGGCGGCTGATCTGTTAAATGATAATGATTAGGATTTAATAGGCTGCAATGCTTCGCGTGTCTACCAGATGGCATAAATTCATGAATTGTAATGCAGTATATATATATATACTGTGCAGTATTGCAGCCAGCGGGAATAAAATGCTTCAATCCCTGCTTGGAAAATACCTCAATGCACTCGGGCAGAAAACAGTCACAAACCTCAATACACCCGGGTATACCTGAATTCGTGGGACTAGCCAAGCTCGAATAAAGTGTGTCGCCAGTGTATGCAAAGTTATTGGCCAATAGAATATGTCTTATCCTACCCAGACTCATACATCCAGATCAGGTCGGATTTATCAAGGGCCGACAAGCCGCAGATAATACCCGTCGATTTATAGATCTGATAGATTTGGCCACTATTGACACTGCTCAAAGTATGTTGTTAAGTCTGGACGCCGAAAAGGCTTTCGATAGGATAGACTGGCCCTATCTAAAGGAGACGCTTGCGGCATTTGGCTTTGGAGATCGGGTGAGTGATGCGATTCTATCGCTGTACTCCTAACCCCACCGCCAGGGTTGTACACCAAGGCTACCCCTCTCGGCCCTTCCAAATTAAGAGTGGTACGAGACAGGGTTGCCCATTATCTCCCCTCCTATTCGCCCTCTGTATCGAACCCCTGGCGGCGCAAATCAGAGGAAACCCTGACATCTCAGGGTTAAACGCATACTCCCAAACCCATAAAGCGGCCCTGTACGCAGATGACATCCTCTTGATGATCACGAAACCCCTCACCTCACTACCGAACTTATTTGACCTGCTAAACAGGTTTTCTAAAATTTCCGGCTTCAAAATCAATCAATCCAAATCTGAGGCTCTCAATGTCAATCTCCCCAGCCATATAGAAAAACTATTAAAACTAAACTTTAAATTTCACTGGCAACACAAATCTATAAAATATCTGGGTGTCCACATTACTAGAAACATCAAAGAAATATACGACGCAAATTACCCCAAACTAATCCGGACCCTAAAATCAGACCTACAAAAGTGGACATCTAAAAGGATCTCCTGGATAGGAAGAATCCATAGTGTTAAAATGAACTTACTCCCCCGTATTTTATATCTCTTCCAAACTCTCTCAGTGCCACTCAGATTGAAGGACCTGCACTCACTTCAATCCGACATCTCCAAGTTTATATGGGGAGGTAAAAAACCAAGAGTCAGCAAAATTAATATGAAAAGGCCGGTCTTGGCTGGGGGTCTAGCGGTACCCTGCCTGTTATCATATTACAAAGCGGCACAGTTGAGCCAAATTGTGCAATGGCAGTCTGACCCGAGATCTAAGAGATGGGTCGAATTAGAGAGCGCAGCCTGTGAACCTATAGAATTACGTAATCTAATCTGGCTCCCCAAAATGGTGCGAAAAGGCGCCAATGTGCCGCTATCCTCATTGACCAACTCATTGACAATCTGGGAGGCCACAAAATTTAAACATTCCCTCACAACGACACGCTCTATTATGTCACCCCTGTGGAACAATTCCGAGTTCGTGCCGGGCCTATCGGTCGGTAATATCTCAATTTGGAAAAAGAAAGGTTATAATCGGATTAAAGATCTGGAAGGCCATGACAGAAAAGTTAAGACGTTTGATCACATCAGATTAGAAAAAGAGATCCCCCACTCAGAATTCTTTAGATACCTCCAGATCAGGGCGTTCTATAACAAATTTGCCCCGTACCCACAATTGACATCCTTCGAAAAGCTCTGTCTGGCAGAGACCGACACAAAGGGACTTACCTCGCAGCTATACAGCGAAGTGATCAGTTCTAGCAAACAAGCCCATGAGATACCCTCATTTAGATCGCGTTGGGAAACAGACATCGGAGAATGTCTGGAAGACGAGGACTGGAGTGCTATTTTTCTAGCCACAGCAAAGTGCTCCATATGTTCCACCCTCAAGGAAAACGCATATAAGGTCCTGATGCGATGGTACCTTACCCCACTAAAATTATCAAGGTTCGTGCCGGGATCCTCCCCGCTGTGCCCGCGCCAATGTGGAGGATCAGCAGACCTGCTACATATGCTGTGGTCTTGCCCGCAGATCTCCTCATTCTGGGAGACAATTAGACTTTGGATACAGAGACTGTTTGATCTCACTATTCCCCCAGATCCGTGGCTGTTTCTCTTGAACAGACCACTAGCGGGTCTCTCTAAAGCTCATAATAAACTTATTGCTCACTTTGCACTCGCAACGCGGTGTGAGATCGCAGCACTATGGAAAAGCTCAGACATACCAACCATCCCAAAAATTCGGAATCGTATTTGGTTTATCTGCCAGATGGAAAAGTTAACGAGTCTGGTTAACGACACTGGCGACAATTATCTAAAAGTCTGGACGCCTTGGTTGGCACAGACAGACATCCCGGGGTTAGAAAGGGTATCAATCTGGCTATGATAGTTTCCAAGTCCGTTCTCCTTGGGAGAGGTGTGCTACACCCATGCTCGGCATAAGATGATTACATCTCAAACAGGTAACATACCTAGAGAGGCAGCGTAACAACTCTGAGACACACTCACGATCACTAGCATCCATCCCAACCCCCTCTTCCCCCCCTCCCCCCCTCTTCCTCTTGGATCAATGTTTGTCCGTCCGTATGGTTGATTGTTTGTCGGTCTTCACGTTTGTTTGTCTACCCATGTAGTTGTCTACCTGTTTATGTATACGTCGTCTGGATGAGTCGTGTGTCAGCCGACTAATCGGCAGGGCGGTTAATGATTCGGTGACTGAGCTTTTACACCTGGTCCCCCCCGATTAGAAGGGGGGTTTGACACCATAATATGGACCCCGGAAAGCGAGCCGTGTCTCGATACCCCTTTAGGCCCACCAGTCTGACCACAGATTAAAGTTCTATTCCATTGATATTAGTAACATTATACTTCCAGATACACTGAGAATCACCATGATATAATATATTTTGTAATGTATTGTATTGTATAAGATTATAAAATTATAAACTAATAAAATTTAAGTTACAAAAAAAAAATTCCAGGCATTATTAATCAGTAATGACCCGGAATTTTTGGCACCTTGCCAGATTTTTCTGTCAATCAGTTTTCAGTTCTCATTCATATAGAGTGAGATCAGCTCTTAGACAGGGGAGGTGATTGGACAGGAGACAGCAGCAAGGCACTGACTCCTCCCCCACCCTGCCTGCAAAGAGCTCCACACAGGAGAGTGAGGAGAAAGGTTTGTGTGTCTGTGTGTGCTTTGTGGGTGTAAAGGGGCCAGTAGAGTGTTTTATTGGTGTGTTTGTCTTCTGTTGGTGTGTGTTTTGTGGGTGTAGAGGGGACAGCAGAGTCTGTTTTGTTGGTGTTTTTCTGCTGTATGTGTTTTTTCTGGGTGTAGAGAGGGGGGAGCTGCTGCGTGTGTGTCTTCAGTGTGTGTTTTGTGGGTGGAGGAGGGGTGCAGAGTGTTTTGTTGGTGTGTGTCTGCAGTGTGTGGGTTTACAGGGTGCTGCAGTGGATATAGGGAGGGGGTTGATGGTGTGTTTTTGCGGATGTAGAGGTGGCAGTTTGTTTTGTTGATTTGTGTGTGTCTCTGCAGTGTGTGTTTTGTAGATGCAGAGGGGGGGCAGTAGTGTGTGTTTTGTGGGTGGAGGAGGGGTGTAGAGTGTTGTGTGTGTCTGCAGTGTGTTGGTTTACATGGGGGTTGCAGTGGGTGTAGAAGAGAGGGCTACTGGTATGTTTTTTGGGGATGATGAGGGGAGCAGCAGTCTGTTTTGTTGGTGTGTGTCTGTAGTGTGTTTTGTGGGTGTAGAGGGGGTTGCAATGTGTGTGTGTGTGTGTGTGTGTGTGTGTGTGTGTGTGTGTGTGTGT
>WSYH01003706.1:0-63053 GCA_036426205.1 Ascaphus truei
TGTATTAGAAAAAAATTATAACTGTATGGATCATAAAGTATACAAACTAATCATAAAGGTTAAGGCTGCTGATTTTAAAGTTTTTTTCACTTGTTATAACACTGGAAGCTCTACAGGTTTCTATCATATATATATATCTAATATATAGATAATATATATAATAGAATATGATATAGATAATATATATCCATATTAAATGTTCAATAGGCGGGGGAAAACTCACTAACCACCTACTGCGTGTTTTCTACTCAATACTGTAAATTTTTAAGCTTGAGGGTCCAGTATTACAAAAAATACCAAAGTGGTCCAGTTTGTTGTTTATATATTTGTACCATACAATAATATTGTTGTTGTGCTGTCACATGATCTGTAATGACAGAATAGCACATATAATTATTGTAAATTAATAGTATATTTTCCTTATCAGAATGGCAATGTAATTGCTTGCATTTTAAAGTAGCTTTGAAAGATAGAGTTTTGAATAAATTTATGACAAAGGTTATGCGAAAATATAGTAAGCCCTTAGAGAATGTTTGCATGTCATATACAAGCACCCTGGTTTGACTGTATTTGGACAATGTTGCTTTAATTATTAACACTACTGTTTCCTTTATTTCGGCTGTGAAGAACTTTTTCTAAGAACGTTGCCTCATTGTTTAGATTCCTGAAGTTCCAGCTTAACATGTGCATATTGCGCTAAATATTATCCCCTTGCTGATGTAACACTCCAGTTTTAATAGTGAAAATCATACTAGTACTGTTTAGTATGTAAGCCCTGGAAGATTGTGTGGCTATATATCTTTCTCCTAACTGCTGTAGTCCCTCGCTAGGGCAAGCCGCCAGTAGTTTATCATGGTTTCCCCGCATCAAGGCAGCCCTTCTTGATTGGGGAGGGTAGCCCCTGACTCTGTGGACGGCAAGACAGGGGATGGGGCCTGCTGACACCACCAGGGTGGCTGTCTAAATTTAGTTGCCTGATCCTGTCACGTGCAGTAGTTCGTGTGGAGGACTGACCGAGAGTCAGTATTAGAGTGAGACCTTTGTTCTAGGATGAGGCCTGCCTGGGATCAAGGCAGGGATCAGGCGTATATTGGAGGAGAACTAAGGCCAACTTATTGAGCTGATAGCCTATGTGTGTGTGGCCAATGCCCTCGACCCCCCTCAGCACTCCAGGGGAGTGGTGGATGCTAGCCTCCCTCAAGGTCTGCAACCTTGGGGTGGGTGTCGTGAAAGAGTTATTGAGCTCTGCAGCCCATCCTGAAGGGGTACAGCTGGAGGAGAAGGAGAGGCGGAACCCTTACACTGTATCTAGTGCTAGTTGTGTTGCTTGGAGAATAAAGAAGACATTTCTGCTTTTTACAAAAAGACTTGTGTGTGTTGAGACTGAAACTCTCGCCCGAGGCAAGGCTCTCTGGAAGATTTCACCAACACATCCTAAGCTTAACGAGATGGAGGCACTGCAACCATTGCTAAGAATGAAGGCATATACCCCAGAAGCCTGTCCCTGTTGTCCCCATATCTGCTGGAGCTGCAGGCCCTCCTGTTCTCACCAGTGCACACCCCCACATAAACACTATGCCAGCCCCTCAGGCCCTCACTACACCACCTAGGGTTCCATCTGCGACCGGGGGGGGGGGGAACATGGTTACTTGTATACACACAATTGTATATAAAGCATGCTTCTCGTACTAATTCCCTTCATCACCACAACCACACCATCACATGACATCAAATGGCTCTTCAGTTAAACAAAATGCTTTTCTACTAACACTCACTGATAGCATGAAATCTATTTCTTTTAGTTAGATAGAAATTATGTAGTGAGGGGGACCCCATCATTTTTCTGTTCACTATATGTTTCGAATTTGCTTGTCCCATAGCTTTTTCTATTGCCGACAAAATCTGGTTATAAGGGTCACAAGAGAATGAGGATTTATATAGGTAGCACAAGGCATCTGTACACACGAAGAAAATGAACAAAACGGAATACTGTTTATCATCTGCTAAATATCATCTTTTATCTTCTTTCGTTTCAGTATTTCCTTCATAAAGTCTGTAAGATAATACCTGACTAGAGTGTCTGTCGAATTTATAATCACTTTCCGTTGGTGCTTTAGATAACTGAAAATTACAAAGCACCGTTTTTATGCTAATACTTCTACTACTCAATCCCAAAAATATACTGCAGCAGAGCAGTGTACAAACGAAATGTGTTTGCCTTGCAAAGCGAAGCATTTATATACTGTTTTACTGATCTACACATAACCCAGTATGGGTCTGGAATGCATATACATCATGCCCTTGAAACCTTCACATTGCTTAGTAAACAAATATTCCTTTTGAGAACGTTGATATTTTGGTTGGTCATCTACTTTTATTGATTTAAAACAAACTCCTCTATTCCTCATTATGTATTTTCAAACACAAAAAAACAAACTGGTTGCCATTTTTTCTTGGCAATATTTATATAAACCGCTTGAAAGCATAGCATAAATAGAACCAACAAAAACCAAGAAGCCCAAAGCTACATCCATAATACAAAGAAGTCACCGTTAAATACCTATATATCTCTGAAAGGTCATTTATTAAACCCTTTGCCAAAACATTCTTAAGCCTGCAAGCCCATTAAGGCTACCAAATCTGCAGGGCCGTAACACTACTATTACATTCCTTAGTTTATCCTATAATTTAGAGGAAGAAGGGATCACATTGTATCTGTCCCAACCACTGCATGAAAAAGACCTGCTTACGTGACAGTGGGGAGGTGGCGGCTTAAACCGTAGGAGGGGCCACCCACCTCCCAAACATTGAGACGCGAGCAGTCAACAAAGTTAATTATCACCAACAGTATATACAGCAGCCTAGAAACCCCCAAATTACCACGTGTGTGTGGTGTGTGTGTGTTTGTTGTGTGGTGTGTGTGTTGTGGTTGTGTGTGTGTGGTGGTGGTTGGTGGTGTGTGTGTGTGGTGTTGTGAGTGTCATTGGAAGTGCTACTGGGGAGTGCTTAAATATATACAACAAAAAATAGAGAAGCCCAAATACATCCAATATGACAAAAATACACTGTGAATATGTGATTTATCTCTCTGCCAAGTGTTACACTACATGCCCCCTTTTTCAAGAGATATATAGGTATTTCACAGGTGTGTTTTGGTGAAAGATTCACCAAGGCACACCCCGAGGAAGTGAATCTTTTCACGACACGCGTAGGTGCTTTTTGGGACTCCGGCCCTCTGTAGCGTATTCTTTTGCACATACAGACTAGGGAAGCGCATCAGCAGCGTTGGACATGGGACTGACCCAACAAACGGAGCCAGCACCAATCCCCAGGGAAATTAAATCCAGGAAGCGTGGTGAAATACAAGGAAAACCCGTGCTGAGACGGCTCTTAGGGGGGAGTCTTTTATGGGTCCCCCCCTGCGTTATAATTCCGGATTCTAACCGATTTGCTTTTTTTGTCCCAACTGTTTGTTTCCTGAGACTGTTCTAACGTGGGCCAAGCTGAGACATCCGGTACCCATATTATGTAGAGATCTAGTATACTTCCATAGACTCTTCCTTCCTTTGAGGGGTTGCTGATTAACAGTCCCTTCATTTCACTTGTGTATTATCACTTAATTGTTGAGTATTGTTTCTAAAGTCCATCACCTATTTCTTTCGTATCAATCTGATAACTAAGGACCCATTTATGTATGTATGTAGCTCTCTATTGCACGCTCTTCCGGCTGCTGTTTAGCAAAAGTAGTGCAATAAGTAATGGGGAAAAAACACAAGTAGTTCGATGTTGCATATTTTTCTTTTCCGAACTTGTAAAACATGAATTTTTTTTCTTAGTGAATACCGTTTAAGACACATTCTCCTATAGTGCGGTAAAAAAATGCAAAACGCTCAATCAATGCACTGACTTAGTTCAGTGACTAGCCCATATGTGTCTAATTTGTCTGCTCAAAAATGTTAAGAGGGTGGTGAACCTCGTGGGCGGGAGCTTGAACTCCTCAAATTGGTCTACTTAGTGCCTCTAGTTTGAGTTTAAAGTCTCCCCTCCGTGAGTAAAGCTCGTTTTTACCACCAGGGAAGTTTGTGTCTCCTCAATGGCCGGTGCGACCCAATGTTCCCAATCAGTGTTAGCATAGAGGATGCTTGATGCTAGCCGATACTAAACCTTAAAACATTCCATTTTTATTGAGAGTGTGTATTAGGGATTGAGAATGGGATTTAGGTATTTTCAAGTCTTTGTTTAGGACAAGGCCTCTCTATATTTACCAACATCTAGCCCGCCTTTCACATGCAGGGACGAGTTGACGTAATTGGGTTTGCTCTGTAATAAGAATGAAGCAGGTTGTACACGTGCCATCACAACTCATTGGATGTGCTAAGATCTTGGTGTGTCCTCAGCTTTTTTGTTGCCCTATATAAATGTAGCTATTTTATGATGGAATTCTTCTATCTAGGTTTTTTACCTTGATGGAATTTGTGTCAAATATATGTTAATCTTGGGGTAGGAGATTATTAAGTGGTTCACTCATGAGGGTTTCTCACTTTAGTAAGTACTGTTTTTACCAGTCTTGTGCTATGTTTTTCTCACGCACACTATCTAGTAAAAGACCAATCGGACTCGGTGGAAAAAGAATGAATCTCAGAAAAGACGGGGAAAAATGTTCCCCCAGTAAACGAGGACAAAGGACGTAAGAGAGAAAGCGACCAGTGAGAGAGCGAAGGATAATAGAAAACGGGAAAATAACCCGAAGGGAATGAGATACCACCTTCAACGGATCTGCGAATCGTAGGAGCTTACGAACAGAGTGGCTCTATTTCTACAACAAAGCTTTGCTCAATACCGACACACTGAAGAGGAAATCCCCGCGGAAGGAAACTAGAGGAACGGGCTAACAAAGCACAACACATATGTAAAGATTCCTTCCAAGCAAGAAGGCCAAGCGGATGGTCCGGGGCGATGGGGTTGAGTATATGCTACATCGCTGTCGGCTCTGACATGCACCCCCTGTCACACTCCCTTCCTACCGGCTGCGTCCCCACACACAAAGACCCCATACCAATATGCGCTCTTGACTCGCCAAACCTCGGACTCCCAACACCCAAAAAACCCAGGCAAGCCCGGCAGAGATAGAGGGGGGGAGCAACCACCAAAGCCCGAACATAGAAAGGTAAAATCCCGAAACAGGTCTTTACTGTGATAAATTGTTAAGATATAAAATCGCGCGAACTTCCGCATGGATCGGGACATACTATGACAACTACACACATCAACTTTTACCTAGTTATATTCTATCTTAACAATTTCCATCTAATTATAAGTGAGGGGGTCATAGTTATCATGGGAACAGAAACAAGATAAAAAGCCAGAAGGAGCGGTAAGACCCGTACATGGAGAGTCGGTCTCAAACAAAGGGATTGGGAATAGGATGGAACCGGTGAAAACGAGGGGGACACCTGAAAGGGGAGTGTGAAGAAGAAGAGGAGGCTGTACTGGCTAAAATAGAAACAAAGGAACAAAAAACAGAGAAAGTCAGGTAGTGAGAACAACAGTAGAATGTCAAAACGAAAATGAAAACAAGAAACATATAAATAAAGAAAGAGACAGACCGTAGCCGAGAGGTAGAAAGGAAGATAGGGGAGAATAAATCACGGGAAGAGCGGAGCAGTGGAGAGTAAGTAAAACGCGGAAGGAGAAGGAAAAACGTAGTACCAAGGACAGAAAAGAGAACAGGTTATAGGAATAGAAAGGCAGAAGGACGGCAAAAAGACGAGGCAGACACCTACCCGAAAGAACAAGACAGGAATAGATGAAGGCATACAATAGTATGGGAGAATAAGGCAACCAGGAGAAAAATCGATCCAAATCAAAAGACGATTAATAGGCAAATTTGACGGCGCCGTATAAATATAAAAAGAAGACCGAAAGGGCAACACAGTGCTAAATGGACGAGGAGCGCACACGAACATGTTCCGGTAGCTAAAAACGTTGCGAAAAGAGAGTGGGAAAAGGAGAGATTTCCCTAGTCATCCAGCAATCCAACTTATCCGGACAGAACAGGTCAAAGTGAACTGAAGGTGGTGCGCTGTACGTAAATGGCCGATAACAAACAGAGCCCCCATATCAAGGCGCACTGCCTAGTTATTGCCAGCACAAGGACGATAGAAGAGAGGGGGAGCCCGTGGTCGAGAGCCCTAAGAATCGCAGGTCAAACAGAACCAAGTCTTCTCTTAAAGAGTAAAAATGAGAAAGAAATGGATGAAAAAAATAGTGGATAGGAGAGGAGTATGGGCCAATAAAACGAAGGGGGTAGTCGAAACCACCATGGAAAAAGAAGTAGAGTGAGGTGTGGGCAAAGGAGAAAATAGGAGAAAGAAGAAAGGAGAAAGACGATATGAACGAGGTTAGAGTTGAGAATGTAAGAAGAGATGGCAAAGAACAAAAAGGGCCAGAACAAAAAAAAAATGGAGAAAAATAATGATAAATGCAGATGTCGGGGTGAAGACGGTGGAGGGAGAAATCACGAAAGAGGGGAGGAGAAGGGGGAATAAGAACATAGCAACGGAAATGAAGGAAAAAAAGCGAGAAAAGAAGAGGAAAAGCGCGCCAGGAACCTAAAGAAGGGATCCGGGGAGCGACTCGTTGAACTAAGGCAAGAAAAGATAAATGGCCGGGGGACGGGGGACTAAAGGAAATTACGAAGGAGAGAGGAATGAGGAAATGAAAAGTGCGATGAAAGACAACAAAAACCGATAAGAAAACATGATGTGAAAAAGAAAAAAATAGGAAGAAGTAGGGGAGAACGAACATATACGTAGCGTAGGCCAATAAATAGAAAAAAGTGAAAAGCGCGAACACGGAGAGAGCGACAAAACAGAGACGAAAAAGGTATCACGATAAGAGAGAGAAGAGACGAGCGGAGAATAGGAAAAAAGTAGAGTGTAGAAAGGCAAGGAGGGGAAGAACTGACAGAGAAGAATACAGAAAGGCGACCAACCAATAGACAGACAAACATAGAAAACAGATAGGACCAGAGAAGGCAACAGAAAAAAATAGAAAAAAGGACAGAAAACAAAACCCACAAGGAACGAGAAGAATGGAGAGGGAGTTGGGGCGAATGGGAGTTGACACGAATGGATAGAGCGGAAAAAAGAAAGAAGGTAAAGGCGAGAGGAAAGAAGCGGTAAAGATATTCACGAAAAGAATTGACGAATGGGAAGAAAAAAGAGGCGAGAAAAGGGCACAATAGATAAGAACGCGGGATAGGGGCAACTAGATCACCCACAGAAAATACGCGCACTATGAAAAGCTGCCTGGCCCAGGCGGGGAGAGGGTAAAGTCGGCACGTAGCGCTAAAGACAAAGGAATGTAAGATAACTATGCATGGCGAAGCTAGTAAAGACAAGAGCCGATCGATGACAAAAAAGGACAGCCGAAGGTGAAAAGAACAATGTGATAGTTGAAAGCGGAGTGGAGTGGGCAAACAAAACATCCCCAAGCTGCACTCTTTGGCTGTTGCTAGGCCCACCCTTAGATACAGTTACTGCATCCAAGGCTGCTAGCAAACAAGGCCTTCTGAAGGAATTAACCCATCCACTGCCTGTACCCAACAGGGCTTACACTGGTAGGGCCCCAGGGACAAATAAGTAGCGGAGGCGGATACAGCTACAGTAACAACCTGGGGAAGTGTTAAGTAGATCCGAGTCACTTGTCTGGGGGCGTGTCCTAATGTCCGTGCATGCGACAAATCTACCTCTCCTGCTGAAACTTCCTGTTGTTTAGGTCTGGGGGCGCGTTTGTAGATCCGCGTCGTCTGTGTCTGACCACGAGAACAGCATCAGGCACAAGGAAGGTAGACTCCATCACAGTAAACCTCCAGGGAATATATAAACAATAAAAGAAGGGAGACAAAATGAGGTGACATCTTAATACTTTACTAACAATTTGCTCCATCTTTAGAATTTTAATAAGTGCGTAACTGTTGGTGTGTGCACTCAACCTTTCTATTAGAACTCTGTTTTTTCAACTAAAAAGATGGAAATCCATCTCCACTAATATATACTTTATTTATTAGCACAAAATTATAAAACCTATTTCAACATATAGTGGTGTCACTACAATCCTGTATATAAACATTGATTGATTGACAATGAATTGCCACTTTAGGTCAGAAGTAGAAATATCATGTGCTATTAGCAAGTAAGCTTGTTATCCAAAAAACTGTTAAGTGATAAATATGAACTATAAAATAAATTAATTATATTAATTAATAGTCGCAGATCGGACCCCTAGGGTATGTGAGGGCTGGTTAACTGTCTTATGGTGGTACCTGCTGGTAAGAGGAGGGCCTGAGTCTCCCACAATGGTATGGGGGACACACAGGGACCGGCTTCTGGGTTGGTGCCTTCATCTTCTAGCAACGGTGCAGCGCCTCCATCTCTGGCGAGCCCTATAGGCAGTGCTTGACAATCACCCAAAAATCTACTCGCAAACCAAAAAATCTACTCGCCACCTAGTCCCGCCCCAACCCGCCCCTAGTCCCGCCCCCAACCCCGCATTTAAAAAACCCATAAATGAAATAAATTGAATAAATTCCTAGTAAGAACATTCGTTTTTTGACATAATTTTTATTTATGTATTACATTATCCTACCATTAGTCGTGAGTGTGTGTGTGTGTGTGGTGTTGTGTGGTGTGTGTGTGTGTGTGTGTGTGTGTGTGTGTGTGTGTGTGTGTGTGTGGTGTGTGTGTGTGTGTTGTGTGTGTGTGTTGTGTGTTGTGGGTGTGTGTTATATAATGTTGAATCTAGAAAAAAAAGCCAGATGTGAATGACTAGTTTCCTGCACCTTATAGTGCCGCATGCCCCCGCTTCACAATATTTAAAGCAGCAATCCCGCCTGGATCTTACTGATCCGCAGACCCTCCATGTCCAGGTACCTCATTCCCAGCACTGTTATACATTGGAGGGGATGTGTTCCCTACCTGTCTCTGGGTTACGGGGGATTCCGGTGTCTTCCTTGTGAAGCTCGAGCGTTTAATCTGGAAGAAACAGTATAGGTTAGTTCGATTCGGTGTAGTATAGGGCAGTTAAGATATACAGGGTAAATAAATATCCAGATCCAGAAGTGTGAGACAGAGAGAGGGTGAGACCAGAGAGATAGTGAGACGAGAGAGGGTTAGACACAGAGAGAGGGTGAGACAAGAGAGGGTGAGAGAGAATGGGTGAGAACAGAGAGAAGGCAGACAGAGAAGGGCGAGACAGAACAAGAGAGAGGCGAAGAGACGTGAGAGAGGGCGAGAGACGGAGAGAGTGCGAGAACGAGAGAGGGCGAGAGACGGAGAGTAGGGACTAGATACTGAGAGAGGGGCGGAGACGGAGAGAGGTGAGACGGAGAGAGGGGAGAGAGAGTTGAGAGAGGGTGCGAGAGAGGGTTGAGAAGAGAGAGGGTGAGACAGAGGAGAGTGGCTAGAACAAGAGAGGTTGATGGTGGGGTATGGGGTGACTGGGGGTTGTGGGGTTACTGGGTGTGGTGTTGGGGGGTGGGGTGATGACTGGGGTGATTGGGGGGGTGGTGTGTGACTGACTGGGTGATGGGGGGGGTGGGGTGCTGACTGGGTGATTGGGGGGGTGGGTTGATGACTGGGTGATTGGTGGGGGGGTCTGACTGGGTGGGGGATTACTGAACTGTCTGGACTGGGTGGGTGGGGTGACTGGGGTGCCTGGGCGACTGGGCAGGGGACAGGTGTATGACTGACTATTACTGACTGTGGTGGTTTGGTATGACTGACTGGTGGGGGGGTATGACTGATTGGGTAGGGGGGGGTATGACTGACTGGGTGGGGGGGGTATGACTGACTGGGGGGGGGGGTATGACTGACTGGGTGGGGGGGGGTATGACTGACTGACTGACTGGGTGGGGGGGTGACTACTGGGTGGGGTGGGGGGAATGACGACTGGGTGTGGGGGGGGAATGACTGACTGGGTGGGGGTGGGGGTACCTCTGGTGTCCTACATGTTCTCTCTTTTCTCTCTCTCCACACACCCACACACCCCACACACTCTCATACACACACACACTCCACTCTCTCTCAACACACAACACACACTCTGGTGGGAGGGGGGAGGAGAGGGGGGAAGTGGGGACCCACGGGAACCGAGAGGAAAGCGGGACCGGAGGCAACCGTGATGGGTGTGGTGGGGTACATCGCCCGCTGTCATCTCCTGCCCCACGCGACAGCCACGGGGACAGTAGCGGACCGAGGCAACGGGACAGGGGGGGGGTAAATCCCCTACTTCATCTCCTGCCCCGAGAGCAGCCCACGGACAGGAGCAGAACCAGTGGGCAAGCGGTACAGGGGGGGGTGGGGGAAATCCCCTGCTGTCATCTCCTGCCCCGCGAGAGCAGCCACGGGACAGGAGATGACAGCAGGGGATTCCCCCCCCTGTCCCGCTTGCCCTCCGGTTCCGCTCCTGTCCCCGTGGCTGCTCTCGCGGGGCAGGAGATGACAGCAGGGGATTTCCCCCCCCCCTGTCCCGCTTGCCCTCCGGTTCCGCTCCTGTCCCCGTGGCTGCTCGCGTGGGGCAGGAGATGACAGCGGGCGATGTACCCCCAACCACCCCATCCCGGTTGCCCTCCGGTCCCCGCTTTCCTCTCGGTCCCCGTGGCTGTCCCCACTTCCCCCCTCTCCGCTCCCCCCTCCACAGAGTGTGTGTGTGTGTATGAGAGAGAGTGAGTGTGTGTGTGTATGAGAGTGTGTGTGTGTGTGTGTGTGTGAGAGAGAGAAAAAGAGCACATGTAGGACACCAGAGGTACCCCCACCCCCCACCCATTCCAGTCATCCCTCACCCCACCCCCAGTCAGTCAATTCCCCCCACCCCACCCGTCAGTCATCCCCCCACCCAGTCAGTCAGTCTCATACCCCCCCCCCCCAGTCAGTCATAACCCCCCCCCCCCAGTCAGTCATACCCCCCCCCCCCCACCCGTCAGTCATACCCCCCCCCCACCCAGTCATACCCCCCCCCACCCAGTCAGTCATACCCCCCACCCAGTCAGTAATAGTCAGTCATACCAACCCCTGTCCCCTGCCCAGTCGCCCAGGCACCCAGTCACCCCACCCAGTCAGACAGTCAGTAATCCCCACCCAGTCACCCTAGACAACCCCCACCCAATCACCCCAGTAGTCACCCCACCCCCCCAATCACCCAGTCAGTCCCCCACCCCCCCATCACCCAGTCATCACCCCACCCCCCCAATCCCAGCTCACCACCACAACCCCCACGCACACCTACCACCACCCCATCACCCCAAACCCCTTCACCCCACCCCCCCAGGGTAATAGTGGGAGTCACAACAAAAAAACCCCCAGTCACCCCATCCCCCCACAGTCACCCTCTCTCTGTCTCTCGCCCTCTCTCTGTCTCACCCTCTCTCTGTCTCTAACCCTCTCTCTCAACCTCTCTCACCCTCTCTCTCACCCTCTCTCCGTCTCACTCTCTCTCCGTCTCACCCTCTCTCCGTCTCTCGCCCTCTCTCCGTCTCTCGCCCTCTCTCCGTCTCTCGCCCTCTCTCCGTCTCTCGCCCTCTCTCCGTCTCTCTCGCCCTCTCTCTGTTTGTCTCGCCCTCTCTCTGTCTTGCCTTCTCTCTGTCTCACCCTCTCTCTGTCTCACCCTCTCTCTGTCTCACCCTCTCTCTGTCTCACCCTCTCTCTGTCTCACTCTCTCTCTGTCTCACCCTCTCTCTGTCTCACAATCTGGATCTGGATATTTTATTTACCCTGTATATCTTAACTGCCCTATACTACACCGAAATAACCTATACTGCTTTCTTCCAGATCTAACGCTCGAGCTTCACAAGGAAGACACCGGAATCCCCCGTAACCCAGAAGACAGGTAGGGAACACATCCCCTCCAATGTATAACAGTGCGGGAATGAGGTACCTGGACATGGAGGGTCTGCGGATCAGGTAAGATCCCAGGCGGGATTGCTGCTTTAAATATTGTGAAGCGGGGGCATGCAGGCACTAGTTAAGGAGTGCAGGAAACTAGTCATTCACATCTGGCTTTTTTTTCTAGATTCAACATGTATTACACCACACACACACCACACACACAACACACACACAACAACACACACACACACACACACACACACACACACACACACACACACACACGACTAATTGTAGTATAATGTAATACAATAAATAAACTTATGTCAAAAACGAATGTTCTTACTAGGAATTTATTCAATTTATTTCATTTATGGGTTTTTTTAAATGCGGGGTTGGGGGCGGGACTAGGGGCGGGGTTGGGGCGGGACTAGGTGGCGAGTAGATTTTTTGGTTTGGCGAGTAGATTTTTGGGTGATTTGTCAAGCACTGCCTATAGGGCTCGCCAGAGATGGAGGCGCTGCACCGTTGCTAGAAGATGAAGGCACCAACCCCAGAAGCCTGTCCCTGTTGTCCCCCATACCATTGTGGGAGACTCAGGCCCTCCTCTTACCAGCAGGTACCACCATAAGACATGTAACCAGCCCTCACTATACCCTAGGGGTCCGATCTGCGACTATAATTAATATAATTAATTTATTTTATAGTTCATATTTATCACTTAACCAGTTTTCTTTGCTATACAAGCTTACTTGCTAATAAGCACATGATAATTTCTACTTCTGACCTAAAAGTGGCAATTCATTGTCAATCAATCAATGTTTATATACAGGATTGTAGTGACACACTATATGTTGAAATAGGTTTTAATAATTTTGTGCTAATAAATAAAGTATATATTAGTGGAGATGGATTTCCATCTCTTTTAGTTGAAAAAACAGAGTTCTAATATAAAGGTTGAGTGCACACACCAACAGTTACGCACTTATTAAAATTCTAAAGATGGAGCAAATTGTACTATGTATTAAGATGTCCCCTCATTTTGTCTCCCTTCTTTTTATTGTTTATATATTCCCTGGAGGTTTACTGTGATGGAGTCTACCTTCCTTGTGCCTGATGCTGTTCTCGTGGTCAGACAAGCAGACGCGGATCTACAAAACGCGCCCCCAGACCTTAACAACAGGGAAGTTTTCAGCAGGAGATGTAGATTTGCGCATGCACGGACATTAGGACACGCCCCCGACAAGCTGACTCGGATCTACTTAACACTTCCCCAGTTGTTACTGTAGCCTAGTCTCCGGCCGCTACTTATTTCCCTGGGCCCTACCAGTGTAAGCCCTGTTGGGTACAGGCAGTGGATGGGTTAATTCCTTCAGAAGGCCTTGTTTGCTATTGCAGCCTTGGATGCAGTAACTGTATCTAAGGGTGGGCCTAGCAACAGCCAAAGAGTGTCAGCTTGGGGGAGGTACTGGCTGGGTCACATGCTGGATTGTGATGACCTGTCAGTATCAGACCTGCCCTGTTATGGACGGGCAAGATGAGGGAGCGGGATACACAATATGCAAAAGAATAAAAAAGTATATAGTGCAATATTGCTTGAAACAACGATTGGTGGTGCTATAATCTCCAATAGTTATACTCATATAAGAGTACATTGGGCATATCACACTCTATATACAGGTGTGCAGAACAGGTGTGGTGTATAGCAGATAACCTGGTTGAGATGTTGTGTGGGTGTTCAAGAGCAGAAGATAGGAGAACACCATAGCACAGACTGTATATAACAGTACTTTAATAAATGTGAAACCCTCATGAGTGCACACTTAAATCTCCTACCCAAGATCTTACATATATTTTGCACACATTCCATCAAGGTAAAAAAACCTAGATATAGAAGAATTCCATCATAAAATAGCTACATTTATATGGGCGAACAAAAAAGCCTGAGTACACCACAGAATCTTAGCACATCCAATGAGTTGTGATGGCCTGTCCATACCTTGCTTCATTTCTTATTACAGAGCAACCCAAATTACTCAACTCGTCCTCTGGCATGTGAAAAGGGGCTCTAGAGTGTTGGTAAATATAGAGAGGCCTTGCTCCTAAACAAAGCTAAAATACCTAATCCCATTCTCAATCCCATAATACTACACTCTCATAAATTATGGAACTGTTTTAAGTTTAAGTATCGGCTAGCATCAAAGCCATCCTCTATGCTAACACTGATTGGGAACATTGGGTTCGCACCGGCCATTGAGGAGCACAACTTCCACTGGTGGATAAAAACGAGCTTTACTCCGGATGGGAGACTTAACTCAACTAGAGGCACTTACAGTAGACCATTTGAGGAGTTCAGCTCCCGCCACGAGGTTCCCACCCTCTTAACATTTTTGATGCAGACAAATTAGACACTATGGGGCCTAGTCACTGAATAAGTTCAGTGCATTGATGAGCGGTTTTGCATTTTTTTACCGCACTATAGGAAATGTGTTTATAAACGGTATTCACTAAGAAAAATCTCATGTTTTTACAAGTTCGGTAAAAATATGCAACATCGCACTACTTTGTGTTTTTTTCCCCCCATTACTTATTGCACTACTTTTTGCTTAAACTGCAGCCTGGAAGAGCTGCACATAGAGAGCTACAGTACATACATAAATGGGTCCTTAGTTATCAGATTTGATAGAAAGAAAAATAGGTGATGGAACTTCTAGAAAAATACTCAACAATTAAGTGATAATACACAAAGTGAAATGAGGACTGTAATCAGCACCTCAAAGAGTGCAGAGTCTATGGAATATACTAGATCTCTAATACATATGGGTCCGGATGTTCTCAGATGCCCACGTAGACATGTCTCAGAACAAACAGTTGGACAATAAAAAGCACATCGGTAGAAATCCGGTATATTATACTGCAGGGGACCCATAAAGACTCCCCTCCGAGCCGTCTCAGCACAGGGGTTTCTCTGTATTTCACCACCGCTTCCTGGATTTTAATTCTCCTCGGTGATGTGCCTGGCTCCGTTTGTGTCACGTCACATGTCCAACGTGCTGATGCTGCTTCCTAGTCTGTATGTGCAAAGAACTACAGCTACAGAGGCCGCCGGAGTCCAAAAAGCCCTACGCGTTTCGTGAAAAGATTCACTTCCTCAGGGGTGTGCCTTGTGAATCTTTTCACAAAACTACACCGTGAAATACCTATATATCTCTTGAAAAAGGGGCATTTAGTTAAACACTTTGGCAAGAGATAAATACATATTTCACAGTGTATTTTTGTCATATTGGATGTAGCTTTGGGCTTCTCTATTTTTTGTTGTATATATTTAACCACTCCCAGTAGCACTCCAATTGACACACACACACACACACACACACACACACACACACACACACACACACACACGTGGTAATTTTGGGGGTTTCTTAGAGCTTGCTGTATATCTGTGTGATAATTAACTTTGTCCTGCTGGTCTCAACTGTTTTGGAGGTTGGTGGCCCCTCCTACGGTTTAAGCTCGCACCTCCCCACTGTCCAAGTAAGCAGGTCTTTTTCATGCAGCTGGTTGGGACAGATACAATGTGATCATTCTTCCTCTAAATTATAGGGATAAATAAGAATTGTAATCAGTTAGTGTTAGGACCTGCAGATTTGGTCATGCCTTAATGTGGCTTGCAGGCTTAAAATGTTTTGGCCAAAGGGTTTAACTAAATGACCCTTTTTCAAGAGATATATAGGTATTTCACGGTGACTTTTTGTCATATTGGATGTAGCTTTGGGCTTCTTTGTTTTTTTGTTGTGTTCTATTTTATGCTAATGCTTTTCAATGTGTTTATTCATAAAATATTGCCAAGAAATAGGCAACCAGTTTGTTTTTTTTGTGTTTGAAAATACATTAATGAGGAATAGAGGAGTTGTTAAATATATAAAAGTAGATGACTCACACCTAAAATTATCAAGTTTCAAAAGGAATATTTGTTTCTAAGCAATGTGAATGTCTTCAAGGGCATGATGTATAATGCATTCCAGACCCATCTGGTTTATTGTTAGATCAGTAAGTATACAGTATATAACATGTCTTCGCTTTGCAAGGCAAACACATTTTCTTTGTACACTGCTCTTCTGCAGTATATTTTCTGGTATTTATGTTAGTAGAAGTATTAGCATAAAAAGGTGCATTTGTAATTTTCAGTTAATCTAAAGCCCAAGGAAAGTGATATAAATTCTACAGACATCTCTAGTCAGTGTATTCTCTACAGAGCTGTTATGAATGGAACATAACTGAAAGAAGATAAAAAATGATTATTAAGTCGATTACATACAGTACTTCAGTTTTTTCATTTTCTTCTGTGTGTACAGATGCCTTTTACTTATAAATCCTCTATCTCTCTTGTGACCCATATAACCCAGATTTTGTCTGCAATAAAAAAAGCTATGGGACAAGCAAATTCGAAACAATATTGAACAGAAAAATTGATTGGGTACCTCCTCCACTACATAATTTCTATCTAACATAAAAGAATATAATTTTCATGCTATCCTGTGAGTGTTAGAAAAGCCATTTTGTTTCAATGACAGAGCCATTTGCTGTCATGTGATGGTGTGTTGTTGGTGAAGGTGGACTTAGTTACGAGAAGCATGCCTTTATATACAAATTGGTGTTATACATGTAACCCATGTTCCCCCCCCCCCCCGGTCGCAGACTGGACCCCTAGGGTGTAGTGAGGGCTGAGGGCTGGCTACGTGTCTTATGGTGGTGTGTACCTGTGAGGAACAGGAGGGCCTGAGTCTCCCGCAATGATATAGGGGACAACAGGGACAGGCTTCTGGGGTATATGCCTTCATCTTTAGCAATGGTGCAGTGCCTCCATCTCCGTTAAGCCCTTAGGATGTAGGGTGAAATCCTTCCAGAGAGCCCTTTGCCTCCGGGCGAGAGATTTCAGTCTCACACACACAAGTCTTTTGTAAAAGCAGCAATGTCTCTTTATTCTCCAGCAGCAACACACAGCAGCACTCAGATACAGTGTACAGGGTCTTCCTCCTCTCCTTCTCCTCCAGGCTGTACCCCTTCAGGATGGGCTGCATGGAGCTCCAATACTCCCGACACCCACCCCAAGGTGCAGACCTTGAGGTGAGGCTAGCTTCCTCCCCTCACCCCCTGAGCAGGGTGAGGGGCATTGGTCCACCACACCATAGGCTATCAGCTCTAATAAGTCTGGCCTTAGCTTCTCCTCCAAATATACGCCTGCATTCTCCTGCCTCTGATCCCAGGGCAGGCCTCACTCCTAGAACAGGTCTCACTCTAATACTGACTCTCTGGTCAGTCACTCCAACACGAACTAACTGCCACTGACAGGATCAGGCAACTAAATTTAGACAGCCCCACCCCTGGTGGTGTCAGCAGGCCCCTCCCCTGTGTCTCTTGCCTTCCACACAGAGTCAGGGGCCTACCTCCACCAATCAAGGCAGGGCTTGATGCGGGGGAAACCCATGATAACTACTGGCGGCTTGCCCTTAGCAGGACTTACAGCAGTAGGAGAAAGATATATAGCCCAAAATCTTACCAGGGCTACATACTAAACAGTCTAGTATTGATTTTCACTATTAAAACTGGAGTTTACATCAGCAGGGGATAAATATTAGCTGCAATATTGCCACATGTTAAGTCCTGGAACTTCAGGAATCTAACAATAGAGGCAAGTTCTTAGAAAAGTTCTTCACATGCCGAAAATAAAGGAAATACATGTAGTAATAATTAAAGCAACATTGTCCAAATACAGTCAAACCAGGTGCTGTATATGACATGCAACATTTCTCTAAGGGATTACTATTATTTTTCGCATAACCCTTTGTCATACATATTTTAAAATTCTCTTTTCAAAGCTACTTTTAATAAATGCAAGCAATTACTATTGCCATTCTGACAAGAAAATATACTATTATATTACAATAATTATATGTTGCTATTCTGTCATTACAGATCATAGTGACAGCACAACACAATTATAATATGTATGGTAAAATATATAAACAAAAACTGGACACCTTTGGATTTTTTGTAATACTGGACCCTCAAGCTTAAAATTTCCATTACAGTATCTGCTTAGAAAACAAGCGGTAGTGAGTTTTCCCCCGCATTGAACTTAATACTATATATATATATATATATATATATATATATAACCTGTAGAGACTTCCAGTGTATAACAAGTGAAAACTTTAAAACTCAGCAGCCTTACCCTTTAGGATTAGTTTGTATATTTATGAGCCATACAGTATAATTTTTTTCTAATACATTGTACCATGTGTAAAAATGATGTACATATCTTTCTCATGCTGGCAGTAATCCTGTGAAGTAGGCAGGGTTGCCAGTAACAATCATGGAGGTTTGCCCTCAAACCCTGGTGAAGTGTCATATGTAACAAAGGAAGTGACAACATGCTTTGTGTCCACTGTTAGTGACACCAAGGTAGGTCTGTTTCTGGGGTCTATATAAGACATAGCACTGCCTAAAGTTAGTGTGTCTTGGTTGTGTTATGTTCCTAAGTGAAGTGTCTGCAGCAGTTCAAGTCTGTCTGTCAGAGTGCAAGTTGATTACACACTGTGTCCAGGGCTCTGGCACAGGTGGTGATCTCCCTTAGGGGAGAGGTGGAGAGCAACTCAATTAAGAGAGGAGGAACCTTCTGAATGGAGTACCTCATGGAAATGCTCGGCTAAGTACAACCGCTTTGATGAGCAGTCTGCCAGAGGAGATGACATTAAAGATGCCCTGGTTCAAAAGATCCCTTCTGTGTGAGTGTGGAGTTATTCAGCAGAAGGATGCACCAAGAAGAAGTTCCCCAACAGATACTTCCCCCTGCTGCTGTAGGGATCCTGATGGGGTGGAGGCGCTGCATCGAATGTGAGTAGGATTCAGAACACTACCTCAGACGCCTGTAATGGTGATATTCCCCATTACCAACCAGCGGGAGACTCAGGAGTCCTGTTACCAGCAGGTGCACCACATCACACAGACATGTAATGGGGGCCGATTAGACCACAGGGGCCAATCTGAGATTGGGTGAGGGCCCTAGAACCGTTACAAACATAATTATAATCACTGTCTAAATATTCACTCCATTTATCAATGGAGGTGTTTTCAAATTTGCGCAACAAGGACCAAAACTTACAAGTACATTTAAAGTCCTGACCTCTTTTGACTCATTTGTACAATATTGCACTGCTTTGCTTTGAACTTTCTTCTTCATTTCAGAGTTAGTGGACACACAAAATGAATCAACTAGAAGAAAAAAAAGAAAATCTTCCAGGTAACCCTTATTAGTGCTTAGAGCTGCAATCTGCACTGCTTGACTCAAATATAGATTTTTTGCTCTTTGTAACTGCTGGGCATGCACTCTTGAATCCTGTATTTAGTAGCTATTTTATTATTTGGGAAATATCAAGCATTTATACACAAACTCACATGAATAGACTACAGTGGACACCTGATCATGCCATTATAATCACAGATGCTAAACCAACAAAAACATTGAAACATCTCCCTTACCTTTAGAAGTTTTTTAAAAATAGGGAATTGTGTGTTTGGCATAAAATGTGCGCAATAATACATTTGGCACTACATATATTTTAGAAGACATTGCAACTTTAAGATGAAAATGTATATTGTCTAACCTTATTATTCATATTAAACAATATTAAAACAAACCTTTGCTTATGTGTGCCATCATAACAACATATATACAAGGTTGTTTTAGGAGTGTGTTTATTTCTGTTCTTATATTGAGTTTCAGATCTCTCCTTGATTTATTACAGGATGCATTTTGCTGTGTTTGGATTAAAATAGTATTCTTTCTGTAATGCTGTTTTCTTATTGCTACATTGTTGGTTAATGTTCCTGGAACCACACACCAGAAAGAAATCAAAAGAAATTGCATGCATTTTCGGCAACTATTGAAATTCTGAGTGAAATATTACTCTGATGTCTAATGTATCGTCTGACATAATGTAACATGGCCTATTCAGCCTTTTATCATTGCTGTGGTAGTTTCAAATGTAAGGAAATGTCAAGTGCAACCTTGGAATTCTTGAAAATGCACAAGATTGTCAAATACTGTAATTAGAATGAAGGAGCAATGCAGACATACAATGAGTACAACTTTTTTCATTCAAACTATTATTTATGTTAATGTTGTCTATACCACTTTATTGATTAAAAAACTTGGGTGCAGTATTATAGACAGTATTAAGTGTTGATACATTACTTCCAGAAGATGTAGAGGGTTGCATTTATAGTTTTTGTTGATCGATAATGCAAAGCAAATGAAAGTTTTTCATAATTTATATCATTTAAAAAATATATATGTTTGCATCATCCAGCTAATTTATGTCTAATTTCCAGTGTTGTGCTAATAATGTGTAATATCATATGTGCAATGTGGCTGTCATATTAAAGGTTAAGCCCAGCCATTGCTCCTACCAGTCAAGATGGATACTCAGGTTTTCAGTGTTAGTATCCATCTTATTCTCTAAATGGCTGACTTGTGTGATTCTGTGTGCCGTATTCGAATGACTCCTTTCTGTGCTGAGTGAGTACTTTACTAGCCAACCAGTACACAAAAGAAACGGGACCAAGCCCCAACTGATGCAGTTGCCAGTATTTAGTTTGAATTTCTCACTCTCCTAAAGCATCTCCCATTGCCCTGATTGGCGCATCATGGGCGAGCACTAATTCCAACCCTAACCTAATTGCCAACTTAGCTCGCTCTGTGATTGGCCAATGAAGCATTCATGCTGTGATTGTCGCACACGTACAATCCGTGTGCTGATTGGTCTGCAGCTCTCCTCCACAGAGATACTCCTACTAACCACTCCTGATAGACTGTGGAACTGAGTTTGGAAGGGGTTTACATAGATCTGGCCTCCATCTTTTAGATGGAGGCCAGATCTATGTAAACCCCTTTCAAATTCAGTTCCACAGTCTATCAGGAGTGGTTAGTAGGAGTATCTCTGAGGTTTTTGCCGGAGATACTAAAGCAAGGTTTGGTCGAGTAGATGAGCGGGACAGTTAAAACTTGATATTTGTGAATAGCACACCCTATTGAAGTGGCGTCCACCACCTAGTTAGCTAGGATTCTCCCCATAACTCTTGTTGTGGTGACTTGTGCTGTAAACATGTATTGAAACAGGAGTTATGGGGAGAATCCTAGTTAGCTAGGTGCTGGATGCCACTTCAATAGGCTTACCCAGGTCAGCTTCCACTCAAGATCCTCAAGACCATTGGGATGGTATTCGGCGAATATCAAGTTCACCTGTCCCGATCATCTACTCGACCGAGTCTCGATCACAATCACACGCATGAAAGCAGAAACCTCCAGCTCAGGCGATGAAGAGGCTCCTCACCAGTGTCGAGTGCTGACACCTGTGCTGACCAACTGGCACGTGGCTGCATTGGTGGCCCTCAGAGAAGAGGTCACACCTAAGACATGCCTGGCAACAACCCAGTATCTGATGGCAAAGGTGGCCACCCAGTCCTGGTCTTCAACCAGCAGTCAGGTAAGTCTTGCTCCCTACCTCACCTACTATAACTTTCCCTTGCTATTATGGAAAGAGGGATGTCAGGTAGAGGATCCACAGTGACACAGCGATATAGGTCCATCCCCATCTTCTTTGTTCATTTACCCAAGGTGTGCTTTGGAAAATTATGCACAGCTAACTGCTTTGGGAGGACACTTTCCTGCAGGTCAGTCTCAGGAGGATGGGGAGCAGGAAGGTTTGCGGGGGCTTTCTGGCATCTGGGGATTGCTTGGATGCACATGGGGCGGGGAGAGGATGCTTCCTCCAGATGTGGTGGTCCCTTTTCAAACAGTATATCCACAAGCACGTATACACCATGCCTGTGCCTCACAATATGGGCCATTCTCACTGACATGAGGCCCATTTTTTTCAATTGAGTCCATTCTTTGATCCTGTTCTGGTACCTGAGAATGATTACTGGTATGGCATTACATGCCATGTGTATGGCATTTCATCACAATTGTCGAACAAAAAAAAAACACTTGACAATGCCATTCTATCCCTGAACAATGTACTAGTAAAACTTAGACTTGATCTTGGCTCTTGGTGGGTTTGCTGGGTCCAGGGTGGGGTGAGATATGGTTGTAGTGGGGAATGCTGGGTTTGAGGTGAGGTGCACTGGGACAAAGGTGTGAGGTTAGCTGGATGTGAAGCGGGATCCATTGGGTTCAACATCAGGTGAGCTGGTTTTGGAGTGGGGTGTGATGGGTCATCTCGATCTACATTGACCTTGTCTTTACTTCTTCAATTTAAAAGAAAACAAGGAGCATTTAGTGTGGCTGTTCTTGTTTACTGACAATAGTTTTAAATATTAAACACAGTATTGTTTCTCATTGACTGGAGGCAACCGTCATACTTAAAATGTGTAAGTGTATATACTGTAGGTCTTGATTGATTGAATATCTATTATGCCAAAGGTGTCAAAGGTAGGACTACTACAGTAAACAGTAGGGATTAAAAAAGAAAACCTTTTAAATATGTGCTGAAATGCATGTGTAGACAACTTTAACCAGCTATGACACACATACTTGCGCTCCACCGTGTAACACAGTACGTAAAGCACATCTCTCTGTAATGCGCTGACCGCAAAGTATGCGTTTCACATCAAAACAAGTGTTTTTTAAATAAGTAATTGTCAACTCAACATTATACTGAATTTTATTATGCAAAAAGGTTGTTACGATATAACAGAGTTTTTATTTCCCTTCAGAAAAGTTGCATGAAGTTACAATTAACACTATAACAGACACATAACATGACAAAAAAATTGCGTATAAAAACATTACTGTAAGAGGACATGTGCAGAGGTACGCAATGGAGACTGTTTTAAGGTGAAATTAAAATTAGGCTTTATTGCGCCTGCTTCTTTAACACAAGAAAATCATCAAACGTATGCAAATAAGGGGTCAAACAAAGCTTCTGTTCCACTTTGGGAGTATTTCTAGTTAAACATATGTAGTCCACAACTCCCTTTAGATTAGCATGTTTCCCAGCCCCGAACATATATCTTGATATGTGCAGATATACAACAGTCTTAGAAAGTAAAGCTTATCTGTCTCTCTGGTAGCTGTAGTGGGGAAGGCTTCTCTCTTTCCTGGGTTGCTGCCTTTTCCTCGGGCTATATCAGCACTCAGGTTTAGAAGTCTTGTAAGCTCCAGACATCTGTGTTCCCTCTGTCAGTCTCACCTGTGAAACTCAGGAACCTCTGCTCTGTCTGTTCTTTCTGCTTCCTGGGTCAACTCACGTGTGAGCTCAGGAGTCTCTCTTCCTGTCTCAAAGGCAGGCTTTTCTAACAAACCTCTAATCAGCCAGGTGGTGTTGGTTAATTGACTACCAGCAGTTAACCACCACACTGCTGGATTAGAGGCACATTTTTGACCAGGGACAAGTCCCCTGTTACAATTACTATATCATAACAATAATAATAATAATAGCATGTTCTTGTATAGCGCTGCTAGTTTTACGTAGCGCTTTACAGAGACATTTTGCAGGCACAGGTCCCTGCCCCGTGGAGCTTACAATCTAAGTTTTTGGTGCCTGGGGCACAGGGAGATAAAAGACTTGCCCAAGGTCACAAGGAGCTGACACCGGGAATTGAACCAGACTCCCCTGTTTCACACTCAGTGCCAATCAGTGTCTTTACTCACTGAGCCACTCCTTCTTGGGATATCATGATTTTTACTCTTACTTATTTGTGCCATTCAATAGCCTCATCGCGGCCATGGACAAAGGTAGTCACTGTGACATCTTCCGGACAGATGCTGAAACTGCCATTCAAATAAATAAAATCCAGGGGCGCGCACGCAGGGTCTAGGAGGATGGGAGCTATCTGATCTCCACCGTGGGCTCCGCTTCAATCACGGCCGCCCATGAATGATTTAAAATACCTTACCCCATCTAACCCTCAGTGATGCCTCCCAAGAAGGAAAGGAAGCTGAAGCCTTCCCTGGTGTCCCTTTTTTTACGAAAACGGGATCCCCAGCAGCCACAATTCAAGATGGCGCCCGCGCACCCACAGTCACAACAGCAATCCCAGCAGCATCAACAACAAGGAGAAAACTTTAATCAGCTTGACCAGGAACAAGATAGAGAGGAGAACACCCAAATTACTCCAAAAGCCTTTAAAGAACTGTTTAAAGAGATGCAGAGTGTCTTCCAAGTTGCCCTGGACAAAGCTGTTGCAGAACTCAGGTCAGATCTCTCTACTCTGACAGAACGGACAATGCAGCTGGAGAATAAACCCTGCAGAGCCACAATTCAATGGAAGATGAGTTATTTAGGCTCAATGCCGAAATTAGGAACCTGAAAGATAATGACACCGACTTAGAAAATCGGGAAAGAAGACAAAACTTCAGGGTAAGAAATATCTCAGAAGAAATTGATACATATAACTTGCAAGTCTATTTAATAAATTTATTTATGCAAATAGTCCCGCCTCTCCTAACAAGCAATCTGCATATGGATATACTGTAGAGCACATCGAGCCCCCGGGATCAAGGTTCACGGACCACCGGAAATCAAGGGACGTAATAGTACAATTACACTATTGCACCACTAAGGAGAAAATGTTAAGAGTCTGCAGGAATCAAGAATTTGTGGACTTTGAGAATTCTAGGATTCAGATTTTCCAAGATCTCTCCAGATCTACAATCGCAAGAAGAAGAAGTCTCCACCCAGTCAGCGCTTCTCCGAGACAACGAGATCCTCAACAGATGGGTATTCCCATTCCGACTCGTGGTTAATAAAGACAGGAGGCAAGTTTCGTTAAGATACCCGGAAGAGGCAACAAATTTTTTAAGAGCCCTTGGTCTACATGAGTGTCCGTCCACGAAATCGCAGCGTTCCCTGAGGTCTGAGGGCTCGCCAGAAGTCCCACAACAAGAAGGAATAAGCGACCGTTTGGTTGTTTCAGAGGTCTGCCCATCCATCTTGAGGGTGCAAAGGGTCCTTTCCCGTGGTTGAAATCCGATCAGATGAAGGCCGAGGTCGGCGGTCCAGAATTTATGGCCTGCTATGAACTTTTTTCCTCTCTGCTTTTGATAGTTTATCTGGGTCACTGTGATCCCTTGTGACCTAGGAGGAGAACCATTCAACTAAAAAGAAAGGAGACTTTCAAATAGTTTCAATGCTGGGGTTTCGAGCCCTTTATTTTGGTCCACTGTAAGACCATAGTTAAAAGGTTTTGGGATGGACAGTAGGTCCATTCTTTCTATGTTGTTTGTTGTTGTTTGTTTCTGCTCTGTCTCTTCTAACTTCTCTCCCCCCCAAGTTTTTCCCCCCCCTAGAACCACCATAGATCATCAAGGAGGTTGCGCCTTCCCTCCTTTAAAGTGGACCGTAGTAAGTCTTCAAGTTCAGGTAACGACACCTTCACATCCACACTCCATTCCACATTTTATGACAAGTAGAGAGTGAGCCTTAACTTGTAACCTACAGTATGACTAACCAACTACCCATAGAAGTAGTCTCTTTAAATGTAAAAGGACTAAACTCGAATAATAAAGGGAAACTAGCTCTGAGAGAATTTAAGAAGATGTAGGCAGATACTTTATTTCTTCAAGAAACTCATTTTAACAACCATAACCCCCTAACACTTTTTGGGGTACTTACCCGTTAGCTTATTATTATTCTTTCTCCAAGAAGAAGAGAGGAGTAGCTATTTTTATTAAAACATGACGTCCCATTTCAAATGGAAGAAATTAAAAGGGATAAGGAGGGCAGATTCATAATGGGGAGGGGTCTTCTGTCAGGGGTTAGACTAATCTTAGTTAATATATATGCTCTGAATGAAAAACAAATTGAATTTCTGAAATCAATTTGAGAAGAAATTGTGGAGTCCCCCCAATAGAGATTTAATATTGGGAGGAGATTTTAATATGACCCTGAACACCGATTTGGACAGATCCTCATCACTACGACAAAAGATAATGAACAATGTACAGTACCGACATATCTTATTGCAACAAATACCGGCGGCATGCCGGGATCTGCCCCAGCTGCCGCCAGTAATGCACGCGCGCCGCCGCGTTCCCCCACTCACCCCCCCTCCTCATCGCGCGCAATTTGCACACCCTTCCGGACCCCTGTACCCCTTCTGCTCTGCCCCTCTGCTTCCCCGTACCCCCGCTTACCTTAATTTGATGTCCAGGGGTGTCGGGGAAGCCTGGGGAAGCCGGGGAAGACGGGGAAGCCGGGCGCGCATGTGACTGTGACGTCACAGTGCGCCGCCACGCGCCGCGGCTACCCGCTTCCCAGCCTCATACAGCCAGCGGCATTTGCTCGAATAAGAGCTGCCGCTGCTGTATTTAACAAAGCAAAACATTTTAAGAAACTTATAAAAGAATTTACACTCAAGGACGCTTGTCGCATGCCTCATATCCTTCAAACAAGGGGGCCCACCACCGGGTCTCCCTAATCTCCTCTGGAGCTGACTCCACTGACTCTCCCTCTTCTAGTTCCCCCCAGGAGGACACCCCGGATGTCCCGGCAGACCGGGACTGAGATCCTATCCTTTTGGGCCTACTCTCTAGTGTGACACTCACAACACTTAAGCAGTCGCTTGACACGGACACTTGCCGAGAGTACCTTCCACCCGCCGACCCATCATCAGATGTAAAACAGTCCAGGCTCTCCCCAGTCCGTTCCTCGGAGGTGAATCGGGACCCCCCAGACATCCCAGGCTCGAAGATGACCCATGGGAAAAGGTGACAGGGGACGGGGGTTTAACTAGGGCCTTGGGTTGGGCATAGGGACGGACTGTCGGTATTCACGGGGCTACGACCCGCTCTTCACCACTACCTGGTCCGGTGCCACCGCATGGGCTCTCCGCTTCCCCGGTCTCACTGTTCTCCAGCTTCCGTAGCGATCGCCCGCTCTTCTTCGACCTAGGCGATCGACCGAGGAGGCGCAGTCATCTCAATATCGGCTCCGCCCTGCCCACCGGAAGCGACGTCCTGGAACGCACGTGACTCTCCGCCATCTTGGGTTGGGTCCCCAAGCGAGACCTCTTCCTCCACTACGACATCCGGCAACGCCTTTTTCCGCTGTGGCACCGCTTGGGCCTGGCACCGTCCCTCCTCCGCCGTTGCCACCCTCGGAGCCTGGTAAAAGCAGGGACTTTGCTTACCGCTCCGTGGTGTCGGGGTGGATCTGCCGCCATCAGAACCGCTGGTCACCACGGCCGTGGGACTTCGCCGCTCGGGTTGCTGCTGTATGGGCGATACTCTGCTTCGTTCACTGCCGACACAGGTGAGTGGTACTCTTTTGATAGTACTGCTACCTTGACTCCCCGGAGGTCGTGTTGTTACCGCGGTAGGAACTGCAGGTTCCTCATCCGAGGAATCCAACTTCGACTTAGGTAGGGGCACTCCGCTCGGTGATCGGCGGTGAGACTCTCTTTTATCACCGCGTTGGTGATTGTCTTTCTCATCCGGCTCAGCTTTGATAGCCGGGCCCGATCCCCTTTCTCCGGGATCTGCATGCTCCCTCCAGAGCGCACAGGGGAGTTCCGCCGATAACATAGATACATCTCCTGCGGCCTCTACTGCCTGGACCGGCACGAACGTTGGCATGGGCCATAGATATTGCAGGCCACATTGCGAGCATCGCGCTGTAGTGCTCACCGCACCCCCCGGCAGGCGACACTGTAGGTATAGGCATGCCACTGTCTCGGTACCAGCCACTCGAAGTATTAGGAAGCCTCCTGGAGCCGAGTAAATATGGGTTGATATCAGATCCCTCTTCAGATTTGCAGGCCATGGTCACTATAGGAGGCACTCTCAATAGTGGTCTGTTCTGCTCACTGGCTCCTCGCAACTGAAGTGCAGGGGCTGGTTTGGCAACCCCTCCTCCAGCTAACTCCATCCGCATCCGCCAAAACTGGAAATCACTCCCCCTGGTTGAGATTAGGGGGAGGACCCTTAAATCGGTCAGATGACCCAGCACCGGGGCAGAGTTAGTCATAGTCCATGAGGGCGCGGCTCCAGCTTTCGCGCCATACTCCCCATCAGGGTGGGGTTTTCCTGTTGGCGCCACTCCTGGCCAACTCTCTGCAAGTTGAGAATTTGCAACATTTTCTGCAACTGGCCCACGCGGTTTCCCAGGGAAGCGGGAACCGCCATTTTGGTTTGCAATGTCAATCTTGTTATCGGCTGAGGTAGCTTTTGACTGTTTGTACGTCGAATGACAAGCAAGTCCATTATGCTCCTCATATCTCACAACAATGTCCTCCTCACTGTCCTCAGAGTCAGTGCCCCAAGGTCGTAGGCAGGACCAACACTGTGCGGCCACAGCTTTCGCGCCACTCCACAGCAGGCTCACAAAAGTCGCTTCTGTAGCTTGCTCTTCACCCACACACATGCCATGTGCGCTCTCTCCCTCAGCCTCCGTCCACCATCTTGGACCTTCCGCACCACGCGGATCCTCCATTCTTGCGGTCGCCATTTGGTTACTGTATATTGTTTTATTGTACATGGAGCTCCTCTCTGCGGGGCAGCTGCCACACCGATACAATAAAAATGCCTTGTGCACCACCTTGTGTACCTATTGTAGATCTGACTCGTGTTTGCACTACCTCAGGCTAGGCTCACTCTTTCTGTGTCTGCTGTATCTCCTTCCTTCCAGTCTGTGCTCCCTTCGGTAAGTGGTCTGGAATGGTCTAGAGTACTCTGGCTCTTCCATGCAGTACTTGGGCGTCTACCTACTGTTGGTCAGTCTAGTGCAGACCCTCTCCAGGATTCCTGACCTAGTTAACAGTCTATCCCTTTAGGCGTCCTACCCTAGCTCTACCTCAAGGTAACTAGGACAGCTATAGCCCGGCTCCAGCCCCACTAACTCCTTGCAGGATCCCAGGTCGTCCGTGCGGTCTGCAGCTCCAGAAGCTCCCCTGACTACCCCTGGCTCCGTCCCATGCAGCACAAAGTGGCAGCAGACACTCTCCCTGTTTCCCAGTTTGCCTAGCAAAAGCCTGTCCTGTTGACAGGTATCTCAGCAGCGCCTCCAAATGTAACAGGTATTCCTTCTAGTCTGACCCACCAAATCTCATATTGGCCCCTGTGGTCTATCCAGCCCCGATTACATGGTCGTGTCTGGTGGTGCACCTGTTGGCGACAGGACTCCTGAGTCTCCCGCATGATGTTGTTCGGGGAATGTCAATCCAGACAGGCAGCTGAGGTAGTGTGTGAGAGTCCTACCTATATCACGTGCAGCGCCTCCACCTCATCAGGATCTCTGCATCCGCAGGGAGATAGTTCTGATGAGGAACTCCTTCTTGGTGGTGACTTCCACTGGAGAGTAACTTCACACTCACACAGTGGGTTGTCTTTGAACAGGGCATCTTTATTGACGATAGTATGGGCAGACTGCCCCTTTGCAGCGGCTAGCTCAGCCGCACATCTTGCCGTACTGTCCCTTGAAAAGGTACGCCCTCCCAATGGAGTGGGATCCCCTCTCCCCGCAGGGAGATCACCCCTGTGCCAGGTCCCTGGACACAGTGTGGCCTTGTCAGGCTTCATGCTACTTGATGTAGAAATGGGCCACTAGTTACTGCACTAGTGGGCCCTCCATTCACAAGTCTCAACACAGACTTATTCCTTCCTCCAACGCACTAACTTTGGGCAGTGCAGTGCCTTATATAACTCAGGAAACAGGCACATCTCTGATGTCACTAACTGTGGACTCAGAGTATGTAGCCACTCCCATCCATACATAGGACACCTCACCAGGGTGTGAGGGCAAACCTCCATGATTACTGCTGGCACCCCTGTAATTTACCAGGTTTACTGCCAGCAGGAGAGACAACTGCAGACCATTTTACAGCGTGGCTACATAGGAAAAGAGCTACAAATTTTAAACAAGGAAAACTTACGGCAAGGAAAACTTAGTTGAACTTGAACAGGAACATAAATCATGCCCATGCGGGAAGATATATAAGCTTCTTTGCCACACCAGAGAGGAATTACATAAATTAAGATTGGAATACACAGTGAAAGCATTAAAATGGACTCGTCCGACCTATTATGATAAGGGTAATAAAGCAGATAAGCTGCCCGCTAGTAAGTTAAGAGGTTTTAAATCTAAATTGCAAGTCTCTGTGATAAGACAGGGTAACGGGGAAATCATATATACTGTAACCCTTTCCAAATTGCAGAGGAATTTTATAAATACTATAATAATTTGTATAATCTGTACTCATCAGACCCCAACTTCAATAAAACATCCAGTGAACAAATAGATAGCTATTTACAGGAATGCAAACTACCTGTCAGGATCGCTGCTAGGCTCCGCCTCCCGGATGCGTCACGCAGCAATACATGTGGCGCGCACAGACCCCTGTCTGCGCGGGCGCACCAACCCAACAGTGCACCCGCGTAGGCATGCTCTCGTCATGGCGCCACGGCGCCTACTCCTGCTGGCGACGCACTCGCTCCACGCTGCATCCTCACTGCGCGTGCACACCACGCAGCAGCTAATCACAATACACACATCAGCTGTGTCTCACCTGCAACCAATCCTGCTTCCTCCTTTATTTATCTTCCTGGTTCCTGTGCACATTGCTGAGCATAAACTAATGTTTATGTGTTGTGCTCGCTGCTTCCTGTATCCTGCCTGTTCCTGTGACCCCTGCTTGTACCTAGACCTGTCTCTTCTGTACCCCTGGACTTCGGCTTGTTGTTGGACCCCCACTTTCTCCTCGACCACGGCTTATGGATACTGACTACTCTTCTCTCTCCAACCCCAGACCACGGCAAGTATCACAACATACCCGAACTCTCCTACATTGACTTGGCTACACGACTCTGACTCTCCACTCCGGACCTGGCCCCGTGGTTGTAGAACGGTGTTTATATACATCCCCACCTCAGCCCCGCGGTCTAGTCCTGTTTGTGGTGAGCACACGTGACACTAGCCAAGCTGTCTGCGGAAGAATCGGAGGGACTCAATGCTAAAATAAATATTTCAGAGTTAGAAGAGGTCAATAAAGGTCTGAAACCCTCAAAAGCCCCAGGCCCGGATAGATTTTCAAATCTATACTATAAAAAATATTGGAGAATTTTAGCACCATATCAATTAGATATCTTCAATAGTTTTTTTATCGGGATCCCAGATTCCCATGCAAATGTCAAAAACAAACTAAGTAGTGATACCTAAGAAAGGAAAAGACCCAATGAGTTGTGCAAGTTACAGGCCAATTTCACTTCTTAATACAGATTAAAAAATTTATAGTAAAATTTTGGCGAATAGATTAAACTCAATCCTGCCCTGCCTAATTCATAATGATCAGGTAGGTTTTATAAGCATGCGTCAAGCCTCGGACAATATGTAATGATGCGCTCACCACAAGCAAGGCATGACTGCGAGGCTGAGGTGAGGTTTTGATAAACGCCAACCCACAGTCGCGAGGGCGTCTGGAGTGTAGATAGATTGAGGTAACCGGGTCGGGGTAGGAGAGGTCAGGATGGTCAGTGATACCTGCCGAGTTCTGGATTGGAGCGGTTCGGATTGTTGCAGGTACTTTTGCCAAGGTCGGGATTGGAGAGGTGCGGATCATCGTGGGTAAACCGGGTCAGGAGTGGAGACGTGCGTAATCCAAAAAGCAAACAAGGTCAGGCAGCACAGGACAAGACAGGCAAGGCTCAGACAGGGGGCAGAAGTGCAGTGAACACAGCACACATAAACAAGGTTATTCTCAGCCAATGTGCCAG
Organism: Ascaphus truei; assembly: GCA_036426205.1. Taxonomy (NCBI): domain Eukaryota; kingdom Metazoa; phylum Chordata; class Amphibia; order Anura; family Ascaphidae; genus Ascaphus; species Ascaphus truei. The sequence continues at coordinate 31,660 of WSYH01003706.1, forward strand.
AGGGCAGGCTGAGCATAAGTAGGAAGAACAGACAAATGAGGAGGAAGCATACTCCCTAGTATGCATGGCTGTGGTTGGCTGATGGAAACAAGGCAGGTGAATCCTACATTATTACAAAGAGGAGCGAGGAGGCTTCTGCACGCGTGCGCCGCACGGCAATAACATTACTGCGCGAGCGAAGCCTGGGGGCGGGACCAGCAGGAATAGCATTTAGTGCAGAGTGCAGTCCACGCGCGCCCCTAGAATGAATGCTGGCATTCGCTGGTCTCTGCGATGCGCTGCACGAGGCAGAAGTGGCAGGAGTCCCGATCGCAGGTCTAGGCAGGTAGGGAGCGCGCCGGGGAGGGCGCAAATGACGGATCCTTAAACAATACACGTAAGCTTATCAATGTAATAGATTATATACAGTCTTCTAAACCCAAAGCGATGTCATTGAGTTTAGATGCCGAAAAAGCGTTCAATAGAATTAAATGGGATTTTGTGGATAGAACTATGCAAGAGTTTGTTTTTTCCGGTCCATTTTTAAAGGGGGTCCAAGCCGTATATGAAGCCACAATAGCTTCTTTAAAATTGCTGGGGGGGGGTTAAACCAAATTAAAATCAGCAATGGCACAAGGCAGGGTTGCCCATTTTTCTCCCCTGCTTTTTGAGTTGACAATTGAGCCGCTTGCAATAAAAATTAGGAAAAATCCTAATATACAGGGTATCAAGATCGGCCAGGAAAATGTCAAATGATCTATTTCCCCTGACTTCTCTTCCCAATTTACAAGAAGAGCTTTCTACGTTTGGTTCGTTTTCATGATATAAAATTAATTCGGCCATGTCAGAGGCACTAAATTTAACTTTATCAGCTATTGAGGTAAAAATAATCAAATTAAATTTCAATTATCACTGGAATAATGTAAGATTGAAATATTTAGGGATCTTTCTCACAAAAACTATCAATCTCTTTATAAATATAATTACCCAGAGCTTCTCACAAGAATTAAACTTGATCTTTTATTATGGAATGGTCACCAAATATCATAGATGGGCCTTATTATAATCAGTCAAGATGAATGTCCTCCCGAAACAGCTTTACTGTTTTTAGGCACTACCGGTCGCTATCCCAATAAAATATAAGGGATTTACATAATAAAATCATGCAGTTTATATGGGGTAACAAAAGACCAAGAGTGGTTGTAGAGGGAGAGGGGGGTTGGCCCGGTATTAAAGGGGTTGCACCCCATATGGCCACCCCCTGACCTCACCAGGAGGCAAGGGGTTAACTGGACTGCGGTCCAGGAATGTGGTTTACACCTTGTCATGTCATGAAAAATGTATGTTCCCCTGTTCCCATGTTTCATTATAATCCTGTAGTTTAATGTTTTAAAGTGCATTTCTGTATCTCCAGTTCTGGAGGTCGCAGAGAGTTGATATTTGGCCAATGTGTGGAGTCACTGTAGGCATTAAGAACTGGCAAATTTCGACCCACTGATACCATATATGTATAGTATTTTGGATCTGCTCTGAAAATGCAGACCATCTGCTATGCTAATAGGTCATGAAGGGCAGCCGGCTGATTGAGCCTAAGCACTGTGATCAAAAGTTAACTGCCCGGATTGTTTACACTAAGTACTAATCAACAGACCAGTACTAATCAACAGACTCTGCCACTCTAATTGTTACCTGAGGGTGGAGTATCATCAAACTGGAGTGGTTTGTAAGTGTTATGTCTACACCTACAAACAATGCAGATACTTCATTTGGTAAACTGGTCGTCGCCCCTGATTTAATTATGGGGCTACCCATAGAGTCCCAGTACACATGGGCTAATTAGCTGGGGGGTATGGGTTAATCTGTGTCTCCACGTTAGGGATTGGATACAGATAATTGTTCACCAATAGTCTGTATGCAATGTTAAGAATAGGGTTACACAGGTACTGTATATAAACTGTGTCCACCCTACAGTTTTTAGTTGTTCTTCTGATTCCACCTGGGATGTCACCGGATTGCTGGAGAAATGCTAGCTGATACTTCTCCATCCCCCAACCCTAAGTAAGTGTTACCTTCTTGCCTGTTAATTGTACTATATTGCTGTGTTCACCTTTTTTAAGGAATAAATTATATTTTATTATATCTAACACTAGTTCAACCCAGATATTTGGTGTTCATTATATCTTGTCATAAACTACCGTGACAAGCTCTATAATTAACTGGTGGCAAGCGGCGGGATTGAACTGAACCTGTATTACAGTGTACTGCGGGACCCTGTAATATAGTGGGAACTCGAGAGTAATTGCGAGTTCCTGGGACTAAAGATATTGAACACACAGTAGTGCAACAGTTAACACAAGTTGTAACACCACCTCACTGCTGCGACCGTGAACCATGAGCGAGGCTGAAGGCTCATCCAACATGAGGACCCGAGCTCAGCTGAAGGACAAGTGCCGTGAATATGGACTGCCCTATGAGAACCAGGAGGTCGCAGACATGGTTGACGCAATCGGTGACTATGAAGCTCGGCTTGCAGAGCCTCAGGATACGGCTCAGCTTGCCCTTATACAGCCACCCGGAGATCAGGGAAGGAACCCAGTGCCGGGGCAGCGGAATCTCGGAGAGGGAACAAGTGCACCTCCCGGGAGCAGTGCAACAGGAGGGGTACTGGTTGCTGCGGCTACCAGTCCGTTCACCCCTGAAATTTTGGCACTGATAACTGCGTGGGGTGACAGAGGGACACCGGAGGAGAAGCTGCAGTTTATCACTATGGCAGTGAACAGACCCGCTTATTGCCCCCCTGTCCAACCCAACAACGATGAATGCAAACTGGATCAGCACAGTCTCACCAAGTTTGTGGAAGGTACTGATCAGATAGACAGTTTTCTAAAGAACTTTGAGACACAGTGTCGGCGGTACAAAGTGCTTCCCCAGCATTGTGTTGCATGTTTGGACCCCTTACTGTCCGGCTTGGCTAAGCAGACGATGATGGCGCTTCCATATGAGTATGCTGATGACTATGACCACCTGAAAGAACTGTTACTGTTATAGTACGGTTTTACCCCTGAAGCCTACCGGGGTAAATTCCGGCAGGAAGAGAGGCAGCCCCAGGAGTCCTATGTCACCTACGTGACCCAAATGGCTTTGTACAGGATACGCTGGGTTGAGGGCTATGAGGCACGGACTTACCAACGCCTGCTGGACCTCATTTTTCAGGAGCAGCTCATGCAGCAGTGCCCGCCGGCGGTGAGGGCTTGGGTGTACGACAAGAAGCCCAAGACTTACCAGGAGGCAGCGAGGCTTGCAGATGACTATGTGGCCAGCCGAGCCCTGATGACCGCCAAAACAGTAGCCAAGGCGGCGGTGGCGGTTGCACCGGCAAGAAATTCTGCCAATACCCCCCAATGGACTCAGAGGCCGCCTGCGGGCAGCAGTCCACCGAAGGCGGGGGAGCTCCAGCACGAGCAACCGCCCTGGTCACATCAGACAAGATTGCCCAGAACCCCTGCGTTCCGGCAGACCCCATCAGGGGCAACGCACCCCAGCTGCGAAGCTGGTAGCCCATGTGCGGGTGGCTTCCACCAAAGACTCCGGACCGGTCATGGAACCAACTCCCAGCGAGACGTCCAATGCCACACCTGTCCCGGTTTCATCGGAGCCTAGAGCCAGAAGCAGAGGACATCTCAGCGCGGACCTGCAGCAGACGGACGCCGGAGCAGACATCTCACCCCGGTCACAGTCGGTGACCGGCAAGCAGTCGGCTTGCTGGATTCAGGAGCTGCAGTGACCCTGGTCCAACCTGATATGGTCCGGCCAGAGGAATTACTCCCGGGCCCTGGGATAGAGATCACTGTGGCCGACGGAGAGCCACGTTTTCTGCAAGTGGCCAGAATCTTTTTGGATTGGGGGGAGGGCCAGGGTGTGCGGGAGGTGGGGGTTTTACCCGGTTTGGATGCCGATGTTCTTCTTGGCAATGATCTGGGACCGATGACCTGCACCTATGACCGAATGCCCAAGCCCGCTGCAGTGGCGGCGGTTACCCAGAGCCAGACAGCGGCAATGGCGGTGGCACCAGTCCCCCAGCCTTTGGGACCAACGTTAGCGGAGGGCGCAGAGGAGCCTGGGGAGGTAAGCCAGGATCAGACTGACTTACTGTTCCACCTCACCCTTCCCCATTCTCCGGACAATGACATGACTGGAGGGTGGCCAGAATTAGGAGCCCAGTTTAGGGAGGCAGTGAAGACAGACCCTCTCCTGGCCGGCGTGAGACTTCGGGCGTCCGAATCTCAGGCAGGGGAAGGTATGGAGCACTGCCTATGGTATAAGGGACTCCTGTATAGAGAAGAAGGGAACCCAGGGATAGAGGAGGGATTGACCGGTAATCGACAGCTAGTAGTGCCCCAGGGGTACCGACAGCAACTGTTACGGGTAGCTCACTCTATTCCGTTAGCGGGACATCAGGGTGAAAACAGAATGTAAGCCCGGTTATTACAGCATTACTACTGGCCGAGGGCATCTCGAGATGTGGGCAATTTCTGCCGCTCTTGTGATGCCTGCCAGCGAGTGGGTAAGGCGGGCGACCGTGTGAAGGCACCACTGAAACCCCTACCGATAATAGGGGAACCCTTCCAGAAAGTAGCGATGGATCTTATAGGACCCCTTATGATTCCTAGCAGGTCAGGGAAGCGCTACATCCTCATGGTGGTGGATTTTGTCACCCGGTACCCTGAGGCGGTAGCGCTTGGCACCATAGATGCCAAGACAGTGGTAGCAGCTTTGCTGAACATTTTTTCTAGGGTAGGTTTCCCTAGTGAGGTCCTAACCGATCCGGGGTCGCAGTTCATGAGTGAACTGTTACATTGTCTCTGGGATGCATGCGGTGTACAGCACCGGCGCTCTACCCCTTACCATCCCCAGACAAATGGATTATGTGAGAGGTTTAACGGTGCCCTGAAGCAGATGCTTTGGACCTTTATAGAGGCAGAGGGGAAAGACTGGGAGATTCATTTACAGCACTTGCTGTTTGCCTACCGAGAGGTACCGCAGGAATCTACAGGCTTCTCCCCCTTCGAGCTACTATATGGCTGCAGGGTACGTGGACCTCTGGACCTATTCCATGAGGGATGGGAAGGGGAGGCTACTGCTACTGATGCTTCAGTGATCCAGTATGTAGTAGATCTCCGAGACCGGTTAGAGATGCTCATGGGGGTGACCTCAGGGCCGCTCAGACCAAGCAAAAGCAATGGTATGACCGGAATGCCCGTAACAGGGAATTCATCCCAGGACAGCAGGTGCTTGTTCTCAAACCCACTCGGGAGAACAAGTTGATGGCTGCCTGGTCGGGACCGTACCCGATTATCCGAAAGGTAAATGAGTACAACTATGTTGTACAGGTAGAGCCTGAGCGGCATAAGACGTATCACGTCAATATGCTGAAAGAGTACAGAGCACCGAGTATGGGAGCAGTAATTGCCATTTGTAGCCCACTGCTGGAGGATCCGGCGAGCAATGCTCTGCCTGATCTCCTAGGGGAGGCTAGGCAGGGAAACACTGTGGAGCAGGTAGAGATATGGGCACAGTTGAGTGCTAGGCAGCAGGTAGAAGCCAGGGACATGCTAGCTAAGTTTAGGGCCCTCTTCACTGACATGCCTGGGACCACACATCTCACAAAATACCCAGTGCACACAGGGGACCTGCAGCCTCTGCATAAGCATGCTTATAGAGTGTCAGCAGAGGTCAAGACCAATATGGAGAGGGAGATAGAGGAGATGCTGACCCTAGGGGTAATTACTCCGTCCCAGAGTCCTCGGGCAAGCCCGGTAGTTCTAGTCCCTAAGAAGGACAAGACCACCCGGTTTTGTGTGGACTACCGCTTGCTCAACGCTGGGATGGTGTCAGATGCCTACCCCATGCCCCGCATGGATGAGTTACTGGATGAACTCATGGGGGCAAGGTAGCTGACCACTATGGATTTGAGCAAAGGCTATTGGCAAATCCCACTGACCCTGGAGGCTAGGGAGAATTCAGCATTCATCACACCAAGTGGCCTCTATGAGTTTTTGGTGATGCCATTTGGGATGAAGAATGCCCCGGCTACTTTCCAACGCCTGGTCAATAGGTTACTGGAAGGGATGCAGAGTTATGCCAGGGCTTACTTAGATGACATTGCTGTCTTTAGTAATTCCTGGGACTCCCATTTAGGACATGTAGCTGCGGTGCTAGATAGGATCAGGGAGGCTGGGCTTACCTTGAAACCCACTAAGTGTATGTTAGGGATGGCAGAGGTCCTGTACTTAGGGCACAGGGTGGGTGGAGGGCACCTCAAACCAGAGCCAGCCAAGGTAGAAGCCATAGTTCAGTGGCCTGTTCCAAAAAACTAAGAAACAGGTCATGGAATTTTTGGGCACCGCAGGGTAATATAGGAAGTTTGTCTCACAGTACAGCGCCGTGGCCAAAACCCTGACTGATTTGACTAAGAAGCAACTGCATGTGCTTATCACCTGGACTCCTGCCTGTGAAACTGCTTTCCAGGCACTGAAAACTGCGCTTGCTGGGGCCCCCATACTGGCTGCCCTAGACTATACCAAACATTTCCTCATACAGACTTATGCCTCGGACTATGGCATTGGGGCTGTGTTGAGCCAAGTGGGGGACGACGGTAGAGAGCACCCTGTGGTGTACCTCAGCCGAAAACTACTCCCCAGAGAGGTGGCCTATGCCACCATTGAGAAAGAGTGCTTGGCCATTGTGTGGGCACTCCAAAAACTCCAGCCCTATGTGTATGGAAGGGCTTTCACGGTCCTCACAGACTACAACCCCCTGAGTTGGCTGCAGAGGGCATCAGGGGAGAATGCCAAGTTGCTAAGGTGGAGCTTGGCTTTGCAAGAGTTTGAGTTTACTATTCAGCACAAAAAGGGTAGTGATAACAGCAATGCTGATGGGCTTTCACATCAAGACTATTCCTCTGAGACTGAGTTCATTAATGGTGCCAGCAGTGCACCCATTAAGAAGGGGAGGTGTAGAGGGAGAGGGGGGTTGGCCCGGTATTAAAGGGTTTGCACCCCATATGACCACACCCTGACCTCACCAGGGAGGCAAGGGGTTAACTGGACTGCGGTCCAGGAATGTGGTTTACACCTTGTCATGTCATGAAAAATGTATGTTCCCCTGTTCCCATGTTTCATTATAATCCTGTATTTTAATGTTTTAAAGTGCATTTCTGTATCTACAGTTCTGGAGGTCGCAGAGAGTTGATATTTGGCCAATGTGTGGACTCACTGTAGGCATTAAGAACTGGCAAATTTCGACCCACTGAGCCCACTAGAATGGAATTTATTAATATGTGTAGATATTAAAGTATATATGTATGGTATTTTGGATCTGCTCTGAAAATGCAGACCATCTGCTATGCTAATAGGTCATGAAGGGCAGCCAGCTGATTGAGCCTAAGCACTGTGATCAAAAGTTAACTGCCCGGATTGTTTACACTAAGTACTAATCAACAGACCAGTACTAATCAACAGACTCTGCCACTCTAATTGTTACCTGAGGGTGGAGAATCATCAAACTGGAGTGGTTTGTAAGTGTTATGTCTACACCTACAAACAATGCAGATACTTCATTTGGTAAACTGGTCGTCGCCCCTGATTTAATTATGGGGCTACCCATAGAGTCCCAGTACACATGGGCTAATTAGCTGGGGGGCATGGGTTAATCTGCGTCTCCACGTTAGGGTTTGGATACAGATAATTGTTCACCAATTGTCTGTATTCAATGTTAAGAATAGGGTTACACAGGTATATAAACTGTGTCCACCCTACAGTTTTTAGTTGTTCTTCTGATTCCACCTGGGATGTCACCGGATTGCTGGAGAATTGCTAGCTTATACTTCTCCATCCCCCAACCCTAAGTAAGTGTTACTTTCTTGCCTGTTAATTGTACTATATTGCTGTGTTCACCTTTTTTAAGAAATAAATTATATTTTATTATATCTAAGCCTCGTTCAGTTCAACCCAGATATTTGGTGTTCATTATATCTTGTCATAAGCTACCGTGACAGTGGTAAGATCAGTTATGCTCACACTCAGAGAAAGGAGGAGTCTGGGTGGTCCCCGATATTAGGAAATATTATTTAGCTTCCTAATTGAAACAGATCATTTTGTGGCACTCTCAGTAAAATCAATATAGGTGGGTAGATTTAGAAAATATATTTAATAGCTTCATGGCTCTCCCGGCCCTTCTGTGGAATAATAAACCAACAAAATGTTCTAGATTAGACTTTTTTGATTCAGCGGTAATAACATTTTCCCTTAAAATTTGGCATAGGGTCAAAAATTATTATCAACTATTTTCAGCTCCCTCGAGATGTACCCTTATTTTTGACAACCTTGACTATAGTCCTGGTTGTTTTACTAGTACTTTTAATTTATGGAAGGCTAAAAATGTTAGAGATGTGGGGGATATGCTATTGAATGGTAAATTGTTACATTTCAGTGCTTTTTTCTGAAATATTCTTTCACGGTTGCTGAGGTGTCCAGATTTTTACAAGTTTCCCATTATCTTAGGCAGCTGTTTCCAGGTCGGTCTTTCTTATTTCTCAGGAATTTAAGGCTCCCTGCACACAGCGTTATATGGATCAATGGGCCCATGATTTTCAGGTAGATATTTCTTGGGAAGATTGGCAAGATATTTGGGTCAATGCAACGAATGCATCATTATGCACAATATCTTAAACAGAATATCTATAAAGTTATCTTCAGATGGTATCTGACGCCTCAGCGGTTGAGGCAGATTTATCCAGGGACGACAAATCTTTGCTGGAGAGGTTGCGGTGGTGTCAGGGATATGGCTCATATCTGGTGGTTTTGCCCCAAAATACAGAGATTTTGGGGAATAGTGCAAAATTTGCTACTAGAAACTATTGGGATAAGAATTCCCCTAGACCCGCTTAAAATGGTTCTGGGTAAGCCGCTAGATAATTTAAACCAAAATATATTTAAATTATTGTTACATGTTCTGACCGCGGCAAGACGTGCAATCGCAGGGCCCTGGAAAAAGTACCAACCCCCATCCAGCAGAGAGATTATCTCGAGAGTACAGTAAATGAGGTGCAATCTACGGAAAGACTAACAGCTTATGTGAGACATACAGTAACTTAAGAAAATGTCAAAAAGTTTGGGAGCCCTGATACTCTAGGGAGGAGTATGTGAATTTTTGAGTTACTGTGGACCACTGGCTGTATTTTGTGTGGAGAAGTGGTTGTCTAGCATCGTTATAATTTTGTTTTGTTGATACCTTTGTTAAAATTGCGGTACTTTTCCCTCTCCCCCTTTTCTATTTCTGCATCCCTTTCCCTATGTTTTTCTAAAAACTCAAATAAAAAATAAGTTACAAAAAAAATAAAAAAATAAAATCCACCTAACTGCAGGATGTAATTTAGTTGACTTTCTGTGGCAAACCCGCCGCAAACAAGGTGTTCGTGTGGAATGATTTTTGCACCATGACACAATACCGGGAACAGAAAGTCTTGCGACTCCTATTGTTGCTATAATGTAGAGCATTCATTAATTTTAGGGTCGGTGGAGTAGCCATTCTAATGAGATTTTTTGTTTCTGTGATGACATAAGAAAATCTAAAACTGTTGCATAATTCCTGAGGCTGTTCCATGAAATTGATTCTCTTTCCGTTAATATATTATAGTATGTGTTCCTACTTCTACTGTAAATACCCTGTGTTGAATGGGGCTTTGTTTATGTTTGCTGGCTAGAATACAGCAATAACAGTCATCTTTGAAGGCAAGCACTGTATGATATAAAATAAAGCATTGAGGATACTCTAATTAAAGTCAGGTGCTGTAACTATATATAAGCATAATTGGTCATTTAATGAATTTAAGTATGCACAAGTGCAATTTTATATCTTTGCAACAATTTTCTGTGATCTCTAAATTAAATGTTAAATTACAAAAATGTGCCTCTTCACTGTCATAAAGCATTTCTAAATCACCCCAGTGGATAATGAAATCTGGAGTAGAATTTTTTTTTATTCTTACAGTAAGTCCTCTTGGTAGTTTAGGTAATAGTACTAACATGATAATATTTAATGTATATTAAACTACAGACAATAGTTCTTTTACATGGCTAATATGAATACAGCTATTTGTGCTATTTAATATTCGACTTTAGATAAAATTGTGCAAGCAAAAAGTATATCTTTATATTAAAAATAGTAATAAAAGACACACGTCATGAATTACATCTATATGTGTAGATGGACACATCGGTAGGCACTCGCATGACAAGTTGATGATGGGTGATGCTATAAGGGGGGAGCCGTCCACTAGTTTCCCACCGTAAGAGACCCACTCCAGAAAGAGCACACAAACTTCGATGCCAAAAGTGTAACGTCACAACGTGCCTCATACACCAAATGCCAAACCTCAATATATTTAGCGTAAAATACGCTTCATCACGGGTACCGCTAATATGAACACTAATGGCCATATATATATTATATATATATATATATACATACATATACATATATATATATATATATATACATATATATATATATATATATATGTAGAGGTATCAGTACCGTGTTAGCCGAGCTTCAATAATCAAAAAATAAATAGATGATACCGTTCTGTGGCTAACGAAATGCTTTTATTTGTGCGAGCTTTCGAGATACACTGATCTCTTCTTCCGGCGATGTTACAATAAATGAAGCAAGCAAATGGAATACTTAAAAACAGTGTCTCTTGGAATGTTATCTGTGCTTGTCCTTTCCCCGATGTGATATATATATATACACCCAAATAAACCACGCCTCCTAAAAAGTCACATATTATTGTACAAAATATACAATACATCTTTCAATAGACAAATGCAATAATGACATGTCATTATTGCATTTGTCTATTGACCCTCGGAGCCTGAAAAGCAGGGACTTTGCTTACTCGCTCCGTGGTGTCGGGGTGGATCTGCCGCCATAGAACCGCTGGTCACCACGGCCGTGGGACTTCGCCGCTCGGGTTGCTGCTGTATGGGGAACTCTGCTTCGTTCATGCCGACACAGGTGAGTGGTACTCTTTGATAGTACTGCTACTTGACTCCCCGGAGGTCGTGTTGTTACGCCGGTAGGAACTGCAGGTTCCTCATCCGAGGAATCCAACTTCGACTTAGGTAGGGGCACTCCGCCGGTGATCGCGGTGAGACTCTCTTTTATCACCGCGTTGGTGATTGTCATTCTCATCCGGCCTAGCTTTGATAGCCGGGCCCGATCCCCTTTCTCCGGATCTGCATGCTCCCTCCAGAGCGCACAGGGGGAGTTCGCCGATAATAGGAACATCTCTGCGGCCTCTACTGCCTGGACGGCACGAACGTTGGCATGGGCCAAGATATTGCAGGCCACATTGCGAGCATCGCGCTGTAGGCGCACAGACCACCCCCGGCAGGCGACACTGTAGGTATAGGCATGCCACTGTCTCGGTACCAGCCACTCGAAGTATTAGGAAGCCTCCTGGAGCGAGTTAAATATGGGTTGATATCCGATCCCTGTTCAGATTGCCAGGCCAAGGTCCTATAGGAGGCAACTCAATAGTGGTCGGGTTCTGCTCAGGCTCCTACGCAACTGAGTCGGCAGGGCTGGTTTGGCAACCCCTCCTCCAGTAACTCCATCCGCATCCGCCAAAAACTGGAAATCACTCCCCTGGTTGAGATTAGGGGGAGGACCCTTAAATCGGTCAGATGACCCAGCACCGGGGCAGAGTTAGTATAGATCCATGAGGGCGCGGCTCCAGCTTGCGCCATACCCCCATAGGGTGGGGTTTTACCTGTGCGCACTCCTGGCCAACTCTCTGCAAGTTGAGAATTTGCAACATTTCTGCAACTGGCCACGCGGTTTACCAGGGAAGCGGAACCGATTTTGGTTTGCAATGTCAATTTGTTATGGCTGAGGTAGCTTTTGACTGTTTGTACGTCGAACTGACAAGCAAGTCCATTATGCTCCTCATATCTCACAACATGTCCTCCTCACTGTCCTCAGAGTCAGTGCCCCAGGTCGTAGCAGGACCAACACCGTTGCGGCCACAGCTTTCGCGCCCACTTCCACAGCAGGCTCAACAAAAGTCGCTTCTGTAGCTTGCTCTTCACCCACACACATGCCATGTGCGCTCTCTCCCTCAGCCTCCGTCCACCATCTTGGACCTCCGCCACCACGCGATCCTCCATTCTTGCGGGTCGCCCATTGGTTACTGTATATTGTTTTATTGTACCTGGAGCTCCTCTCGCGGGGCAGCTGCCACACCGATCAATAAAAAATGCCTTGTGCACACCTTGGTACTATTGTAGATCGACGCGTGTTTGCAACTACCTCAGGCTAGGCTCACTCTTTCTGTGTCTGACTGTATCTCCTTCCTTCCAGTCTGTGCTCCCTTCGGTAAGTGGTCTGGAATGGTCTAGAGTACTCTGGCTCTTCCATGCAGGACTTGGGCGTCTACCTACTGTTGGTCAGTCTAGTGCAGACCCTCTCCAGGATTCTGACCTAGTTACAGTTCATCCCTTTAGGCGTCCTACCCTAGCTCTACCTAAGGTAACTGGGACAGTTAGCACGGGCTCCAGCCCCACTAACTCCTTGCAGGATCCAGGTCGTCCGTGCGGTCTGCCAGCTCCAGAAGCTCCCTGACTACCCCTGGCTCCGTCCACATGCAGCACAAAGTGGCAGCAGACAACTCCCGTTTCCCAGTTTGACTAGCACAACGCCTGTCCTGTTGCAGGTATCTCAGCACGCCCTCCAAAATGTAACAGGTATTCCATTCTAGTCTGACCCACAATCTCATATTGGCCCCTGTGGTCTATCCAGTCCCCGATTACATGTCGTGCTTGGTGGTGCACTGTTGGCGAAAGGACTCCTGAGTCTCCCGTCATGATGTTGTTGGGGAATGTCAAGTCCAGAACAGGTCAGCTGATGGTAGTGGATGTGAGAGTCCTCTATTCACGTGCAGCGCCTCCACCTCATCAGGATCTCCGCATCCGCAGGGAGATAGTTCTGATGAGGAACTCCTTCTTGGTGGTGACTTCCACTGGAGAGTAACTTCACACTCACACAGTGGGTTGTCTTTGAAACAGGGGCTTTATTGACGATAGTCTGGGCAGACTGCCCTTTGCACGGCTAGCTCAACGACATCTTGCCGTATGTCCCTTGAAAAGGTACGCCCTGCCCAATGGAGTGGGATCCCCTCTCCCCGCAGGGAGATCACCACTGTGCCAGGTCCCTGGACACAGTGTGGCCTGTCAGGCTGACTCATGCTACTGATGTAGAAATGGGCCACTAGTTACTGCACTAGTGGGCCCTCCATTCACAAGTCTCAACACAGACTTATTCCTTACTCCAACGCACTAATGGGCAGTGCAGTGCCTTATATAACTCAGGAAACAGGCACATCTCTGATGTCACTCAACGTGGACTCAGAGTCTTGTGCCACTCCCATCCCTATTCATAGACACCTCACCAGGGTGTGAGGGCAAACCTCCATGATTACTGCTGGCACCCCTGAATTTACAAGGTTTACTGCCAGCAGGAGAGACAACTGCAGACCATTTACAGCGTGGCTACATAGGAAAAGAGCTACAAATTTAAACAAGAGAAAACTTACGGCAAGGGAAAACTTAGTTGTAACTTGAACAGGACCATAAATCATGCCCAGCGGGAGATATATAAGCTTCTTTGCCACACCAGAGAGGAATTACATAAATAAGATTGGAATACACAGTTGAAAGCATTAAAATGGACTCGTCCGACCCTATTATGATAAGGGTAATAAAGCAGATAAGTGCCCGCTAGTAAGTTAAGAGGTTTTAATCTAAATTGCAAGTCTCTGATGATAAGAACGAGGTAAGGGGAAATGCATATATACTGTAACCCTTTCCAAATGCAGAGGAATTTTAAAATACTATAATAAGTATAATCTGTACTCATCAGACCCCAACTTCAATAAAACATCCAGTGAACAAATAGATAGCTATTACAGGAATGCAAAACCTGTCAGGATCGCTGCTAGGCCTCGCCTCCGGAGCGTCAAGCAGCAATACATGTGGCGCGCACAGACCCCTGTCTGCGCCGGGCGCTCACAACACCAACAGTGCACACGCGTAGGCATGCTCTCGTCTATGGCGCCACGTGCGCCTACTCCTGCTGGCGACGCACTCGCTCCACGCTGCATCCTCACCAATCGCGTGCACACCACGCAGCAGCTAATCACAATACACACATCAGTGTGTCTCACCTGCAACCAAATCCTGCTTCCTCCCGTTATTTATCTTCTGGTTCCTGTGCACATTGATGAGCAAAAATAATGTTTATGGTGTGCTCGCTGCTCCTGTATCCTGCCCGTTCCTGTGACCCCTGCTTGTACCTAGACCTGTCTCTTCTGTTACCCTGGAATTCGGCTTGTTGTTGGGACCCCCACGTTCTCCGACCACGGCTTATGGATACTGACTACTCTCTCTCCAACCCCAGACACGGCAAGTATCACAACATACCCGAACTCTCCTAAATTGACTTGGCTACACGACTCTGACTCTCCACATCCGGACCCTGGCCCCGTGGTGTAGAACGGTGTTTATATAATCCCACTCAGCCCGCGGTATTAGTCTGTTTGTGGTGAGCAACACGTGACACTAGCCAAGCTGGTCTGGCGAAGAATCGGAGGGACTCAATGCTAAAAAAATTTCAGAGTTAGAAGAGGTCAATAAAGGTTGAAACCCTCAAAAGCCCCAGGGCCCGGATAGATTTTAAATCTATACTATAAAAATATTGGAGAATTTTAGCACCATATCATTAGATATCTTCAAAAGTTTTTTTATCGCGGATCCCAGATTCCCATGCAAATGTCAAAACACAACTAAGTAGTGATACCTAAGAAAGGAAAAGACCCAAGAGTTGTGCAAGTTACAGGCCAATGCTTCACTCTTACAACAAGATTAAAAAATTTATAGTAAAATTTGGGAATAGATTAAACTCAATCCTGCCGCTGCTAATTCATAATGATCAGGTAGGTGTTATAAGCATGCGTCAAGCCTCGGAAAATAAATGATGCGCTCACCACAAGGCAGGCATGACTGCGAGGCTGAGGTGAGGTTTTGCAAACGCCAACCCACAGTCGCGAGGGCTTCTGGAGTGTAGATAGATTGAGGTAACCGGGGGTGGTAGGAGAGGTCAGGATGGTCAGTGATACCTGCCGAGTCTGGATTGGAGCGGTTCGGATTGTTGCAGGTACTTTTGCCAAGGTCGGGATTGGAGAGGTGCGGATCATCGTGGGACAACGGGTCAGGAGTGGAGACGTGCGTAATCCAAAAAGCAACAAGGTCAGGGCACAGGACAAGACGGCAAGGACTGAGACAGGGGCAGAAGTGCAGTGAACACAGCACACATAAACACAAGGTTATTCTCAGCCAATGTGCCAGAGGGCAGGCTGAGCATAAGTAGGAAGAACAGAAAAATGAGGAGAAGCATCTCCCAGTATGCATGGCTGTGGGTGGCTATGGAAACAAGGCAGGTGAATCACATTATTACAAGACGGAGCGAGGGGCTTCTGCACGCGTGACGCGCCACGGCAATAACATTACTGCGCGAGCGAAGCCTGGGGGCCGGACCAGCAGGAATAGCATTTAGTGCAGAGTGCAGTCCACGCGCGCCCCTAGAATGAATGCTGGCAATTCGCTGGTCTTGCGATGCGCTTGCACGAGGCAGAAGTGGCAGGAGTCCCGATCGCAGGTCTAGGCAGGTAGGGAGAGCGCCGGGGGGGCGCAAATGACGGATCATTTAAACAATACACGTAAGTTATCAAGTAATAGATTATATACAGTTTCAAACCCAAAGCGATGTCATGAGTTATATGGACAGAAAAAGTGTAATAGAATTAAAGGGGATTTTGTGTGGGATAGAAATGAAAGAGTTTTGTTTGTTTTTTCCGGTCCATTTTTAAAGGGGGTCCAAGCCGTATGAAGCCACAATAGCTTCTTTAAAATTGCTGGGGGGGGGTTAAACCAATTAAATCAGCAATGGCAAAAGGCAGGGTTGCCATTTTTCTCCCCGCTTTTTGAGTGACAATTGGCCGCTTGCAATAAAAAATTAGGAAAAATCCTAATATACAGGGTATCAAGATCGGGCCAGGAAAATGTCAAATGCTCTATTTCCCTGACTTCTCTTCCCAATTTACAAGAAGAGCTTTCTACGTTTGGTTCGTTTTCATGTATAAAATTAATCGGCCATGTCAGAGGCACTAAATTTAACTTTCTCAGCTATTGAGGTAAAAATAATCAAATTAAATTTCAATTATCACTGTGAATATGTAAGATTGAAATATTTAGGGATCTTTCTCACAAAAACTATCAATCTCTTTATAAATATAATTACCAGAGCTTCTCACAAGAATTAAACTTGATCTTTATTATGGAATGGTCACCAATATCATAGATGGGCTATTATAATCAGTCAAGATGAGTGTCCTCCCCGAAACAGCTTTACTTTTTGGCACTACCGGTCGCTATCCCAATAAAATATAAGGGATTTAACATATAAATCATGCAGGTTATATGGGGGAACAAAAGACCAAGAGTGGTTTGTAGAGGAGGAGGGGGGTTGGCCGGTATTAAAGGGGTTGCACACCCATATGGCCACCCCGACCTCACCAGGAGGCAAGGGGTTAACTGGACTGCGGTCCAGGAATGTGGTTTACACCTTGTATGTCATGAAACAATGTATGTTCCTGTTCCATGTTTCATTATAATCCTGTAGTTAATGTTTTAAAGTGCATTTCTGTACTCCAGTTCTGGAGTCGAAGAGAGTTGATATTTGCCAATGTGTGGAGTCACTGTAGGCATTAAGAACTGGCAAATTTCGACACTGATACCATATATGTATAGTATTTGGATCTGCTCTGAAAATGCAGACCATCTCATGCTAATAGGTCATGAAGGGCAGCGGCTGATTGAGCCTAAGCACTGTGATCAAAAGTTAACTCCCGGATGTTGTTACACTAAGTACTAATCAACAGACCAGTACTAATCAACAGCCTTGCCACTCTAATGTTACTGAGGGTGGAGTATCATCAAACTGGAGTGGTTGTAAGTGTTCGTCTACACCTACAAACAATGCAGATACTTCAGTTGCGTAAACTGGTCGTCGCCTGAATTTAATTATGGGGCTACCATAGGAGTCCCAGTACACATGGGTACATTAGCTGGGGGGTATGGGTTAATCGTGTCTCCACGTTAGGGATTGGTACAGATAATTGTTCACCAATAGTCGTAGCAATGTTAAGAAAGGGTTACACAGGTACTGTATATAAACTGTGTCACCCTACAGTTTTTAGTTGTTCTTCTGATTCCACCTGGATGTCACCGGATTGCTAGAGAAAGGCTAGCTGATACTTCTCCATCCCCAACCCTAAGTAAGTGTTACCTCTTGCCTGTTAATTGTACTATATTGCTGTGTTCACCTTTTTTTAAGGAATAAATTATTTTTATTATATCTAACACTAGTTCAACCCAGATATTTGGTGTTCATTATATCTTGTCATAAACTACCGTGACAAGCTCTATAATTAACTGGTGGCAACGGCGGGATTGAACTGAACCTGTATTACAGTGTACTGCGGGACCCTGTAATATAGTGGGAACTCGAGAGTAATTGCGCGTTCCTGGGACTAAAGAATATTGAACACACAGTAGTGCAACACGTTAACACAAAGTTGTAACACCCACCCCCCTGCTGCGACCGTGAACCATGGACGAGGTGAAGGCTCATCCAACATGAGGAACCGAGCAGCTGAAGGACAAGTGCCGTGATATGGATGCCCTATGAGAACCTAGGAGGTCGCAGACATGGTTGACGCAATCGCGTGACATGAAGCTCGGCTTGCAGAGCCTCAGGATACGGTCAGCTTGCCCTTATACAGCCACCCGGAGATCAGGGAAGGAACCAGTGCCGGGGCCAGCGGAATCTCGGAGAGGTGAACAAGTGCACCTCCGGGAGCAGTGCAAAGGAGGGCGTACTGGTTGCTGCGGCTACCAGTCCGTTCACCCCTGAAATTTTGGCACTGTAACTGCGTGGGGTGACAGAGGGACCACCGGAGGAGAAGCTGCAGTTTTCACTATGGCAGTGAACAGACCGCTTATTGCCCCCCTGTCCAACACAACAACGATGAATGCAAACTGGATCAGCACAGTCTCACCAAGTTTGTGGAAGGTACTGATCAGATAGACAGTTTTCTAAAGAACTTTGAGACACAGTGTCGGCGGTACAAAGTGCTTCCCCAGCATTGTGTTGCATGGTTGGACCCCTTACTGTCGGCTTGGCTAAGCAGCGATGATGGCGCTGCCATATGAGTATGCTGATGACATGACCACCTGAAGGAACTGTTACTGTTATAGTACGGTTTTACCCCTGAGACTACGGGGTAAATCCGGCAGGAAGAGGGCAGCCCCAGGAGTCCTATGTCACCACGTGACCCAAATGGCTTTGTACAGGATACGCTGGGTTGAGGGCTATGAGGCACGGACCTACCAACGCCTGCTGCGACCCATTTTTCAGGAGAGCTCATGCAGCAGTGCGCGGCGGTGAGGGCTTGGGTGTACGACAAGAAGCCCAAGACTTACCAGGAGGCACGAGGCTGTGCAAGATGACTATGTGGCCAGCCGAGCCTGATGACCGCCAAAACAGTAGACAAGGCGGCAGGGGCGGTTGCACCGGCAAGGAAATTCTGCCAATAACCCCAATGGACTCAGAGGCCGCTGCGGGCAGCCGTCCACCGAAGGCGGGGGAGCTCCAGGCACGAGCAACCGCTGGTCACATCAGACAAGTTGCCCAGAACCCTGCGTTCGGAGACCCCATCAGGGCAACGCACCCCACCGCGACGAAGCTGGTAGCCCATGTGCGGGTGGCTTCCACCAAAGACTCCGGACCGGCATGGAAACCAACTCCCAGCGAGACGTCCATGCCACACCTGTCCCGGTTTCATCGGAGCCTAGAGAAGAAGAGAGGACATTCAGCGGGACGCCAGGCAGACGGACGCGGAGCAGACATCTCACCCCCGCGTCACAGTCGGTGACCGGCAAGCAGTCGGCTTGCTGGATTTTCAGGATGCCAGTGACCCCTGGTCCAACCTGATATGGTCCGG
Organism: Ascaphus truei; assembly: GCA_036426205.1. Lineage (NCBI taxonomy): Eukaryota > Metazoa > Chordata > Amphibia > Anura > Ascaphidae > Ascaphus > Ascaphus truei. Next base: position 50,819 of record WSYH01003706.1, read on the forward strand.
CCAGAGGAATTACTCCCGGGCCCTGGGATAGAGATCACTGTGGCCGACGGAGAGCCACGTTTTCTGCAAGTGGCAGAATCTTTTTGGATGGGGAGGGCCAGGGTGTGCGGGAGGTGGGGGTTTTACCGCGTTGGATGCCGATGTTCTTCTTGGCAATGATCTGGGACCGAGGACCTGCACCTATGACCGAATGCCCAAGCCGCGCAGAGTGGCGGCGGGTTACCCAGAGCCAGACAGCGGCAATGCGGTGGCACCAGTCCCCCCAGCCTTTGGGACCAACGTTAGCGGAGGGCGCAGAGGAGCCTGGGGAGGTAGACAGGATCAGACTGACTTATGTTCCACCATCACCTTCCCCATTCTCCGGACAATGACATGAACTGGAGGGTGGCCAGATAGAGCCCAGTTTAGGGAGGACGTGAGACAGGACCCTCTCCTGGCCGGCGTGAGACTTCGGCGTCCGATCTCAGGCAGGGAAAGTATGGAGCACTGCTATGGTAAAGGGACTCCTGTATAGAGAAGAAGGGAACCCAGGGATAGAGGAGGGATTGACCGGTAATCGACAGCTTAGTGCCCCAGGGGTACCGACAGCAACTGTTTTAGGGTAGCTACTCTATTCCGTTAGCGGGACATCAGGGCTGAAAACGAATGTAAGCCCGTGTTTTACAGCATTGACTACTGGCCGAGGGCATCTGAGATGTGGGCAATTTCTGCCGCTCTTGTGATGCCTGCCCGCGAGTGGGTAAGGCGGGCGACCGTGTGAAGGCACCACTGAAACCCCTCACCGATAATAGGGGGAACATCTCAGAAAGTAGCCATGCGATCTTATAGGACCCCTTATGATTCCGTGCAGGTCAGGGAAGCGCTACATCCTCATGGTGGTGGATTTTGTAAACCGGTATTACTGGGCGGTAGCGCTTGCCACCATAGATGCCAAGACATTGGTAGCAGCTTTGCTGAACATTTTTTCTAGGTAGGTTTTCCCTAGTGAGGTCCTTACCGATCCGGGGTCGCAGTTATGAGTGAACTGTTACATGTCTCTGGGATGCATGCGGTGTACAGCACCGCGCCTACCCCTTACCATCCCCAGACAAATGGATTATGTGAGAGGTTAACGGTGCCACTGAAGCAGATGCTTTGGACCTTTATAGAGGAGAGAGGGAAAGACTGGGAGATTCATTTACAGCACTTCGTTTGCCTACCGAGAGGTACCGCGGAATCTACAGGCTCTCCCCTTCGAAGCTACATATGGCTGCAGGGTACGTGGACCTCTGGACCTATTCATGAGGGATGGGAAGGGGAGGCTACTGCTACTGATGCTTCAGTGATCCAGTATGTAGTAGATCTCCGAGACCGGTTAGAGATGTCATGGGGGGTGACTCAGGGCCGCTCTAGACCAAGCAAACGCAATGGTAGACCGGAATGCCCGTAACAGGAATTCATCCCAGGACAGCAGGTGCTTGTTCTCAAACCCAACGGAGAACAAGTTGATGGCGCCTGGTCGGGACCGTACCGATTATCCGAAGGAAATGAGTACAACTATGTTGTACAGGTAGAGCCTGAGCCGGCATAAGACGTATCACGTCAATATGCTGAAGAGTACAGAGCACACCGAGTATGGGAGCAGTAAACTCATTTGTAGCCCAGGCTGGAGGATCCGGCGAGCAATGCTCTCCTGATCTCCTAGGGGAGGCTAGGCGGGAGGAAACACTGTGGAGCAGGTAGAATATGGGCACAGTTGAGTGCTAGGCAGCAGGTAGAAGCAGGGACATGCCTAGTAAGTTAGGGCCTCTTCACTGACATGCCTGGGACCACACATCTCACAAAATACCCAGTCACACAGGGGACCTGCAGCCTCTGATATAGCATGCTTATAGAGTGTCAGCAGAGGTCAAGACCAATATGGAGAGGAGATAGAGGAGATGCTGACCCTAGGGGTAATTACTCCGTCCCAGAGTCTGGGCAAGCCCGGTAGTTCTAGTCCTCAAGAAGGACAAGACCACCGGTTTTGTGTGGACTACCGCTTGCTCAACGCTGGGATTGGTGTCAGATGCCACCCATGCCCCGCATGAGGATGGTTACTGGATGAACTCATGAGGGGCAAGGTAGCTGACCACTATGGATTTGAGCAAAGCTATTGGCAAATCCCACTGACTTGGCGGCTAGGGAGAATTCAGCATTATCCCACCGACAAACACAAAAAATGGGCCTCTTGAGTTTTTGGTGATGCCATTGGGATGAGAATGCCCCGGCTACTTTCCAACGCCTGGTCAATAGGTTACTGGAAGGGATGCGTAGTTATGCCAGGGCTTACTTAGTGACATTGCTGTCTTTAGTAATCCGGGACTCCCATTTAGGACATGTAGCCTCGGTGCTAGATGGATCAAGGGAGGCTGGGCTTACCTTGAAAACCCACTAAGTGTATGTTAGGGATGGCAGAGGTCCTGTACTTAGGGCACAGGGTGGGTGGAGGCGCACCTCAAACCAGAGCCAGCCAAGGTAGAAGCCATAGTTCAGTGGCCTGTTCCAAAAAACTAAGAAACAGGTCATGGAATTTTTTGGGCACCGCAGGGTAATATAGGAAGTTTGTCTCACAGTACGCGCGCCGTGGCCAAAACCCTGAATGATTTGACTAAGAAGCAACTGCATGTGCTTATCACCTGGACTCTGCTGTGAAAAATGCTTTCCAGGCACTGAAAAACTGCCTTGCTGGGCCCCATACTGGCTGCCCTAGACTATACCAAACATCCTCATACAGACTTATGCCTCGGATATGGCATTGGGGCTGTGTTGAGCCAAGTGGGGGACGACGGTAGAGAGCACCCTGTGGTGTACCTCAGCCGAAAACTAATCCCCAGAGAGGGGCCTATGCCACCATTGAGAAAGAGGCTGGGCCATTGTGTGGGCACTCCAAAAACTCCAGCCCTATGTATGGAAGGGCTTTTCACGGTCCTCACAGACTACAACAACCCCTGAGTTGGCTGCAGAGGGCATCAGGGAGAATGCCAGATTGCTAAGGTGGAGCTTGGCTTTGCAGAGTTGAGTTTACTATTCAGCACAAAAAGGGTAGTGATAACAGCAATGCTGATGGGCTTTCACATCAAGACTATTCCTCTGAGACTGAGTTCATTAATGGGTGCCAGAGTGCACCCATAAGAAGGGAGGTGTAGAGGGAGAGGGGGTTGGCCCGTATTACAAGGGTTTGCATCCCATATGACCACACCCTGACCTCACCAGGGAGCAAGGGTTACTGGACTGCGGTCCAGGAATGTGGTTACACCTTGTCATGTCATGAAAAATGTATGTTCCCCTGTTCCATGTTCATTATAATCCTGTATTTTAATGTTTTAAAGTGCATTTCTGTATTACAGTTCTGGAGGTCGCAGAGAGTTGATATTTGGCCAATGTGTGGGACTCAAGTTAGCATTAAGAAATGGCAAATTTCGACCCACTGAGCCCACTAGAAGGAACTTTATTAATATGTGTTAGATATTAAAGTATATATGTATGGTTTTTGGATTGCCTCTGAAAATGCAGACATATGCTAGGCTAATAGGTCATGAAGGGCAGCCAGCTGATGAGCCTAAGCACTGTGTCAAAAGTTAACTGCGCCGGATGTGTTTACAACTAAGTACTAATCAACAGACCAGTACTTAAATCAACAGACTCGTGCCACTCTAATTGTTACCTGAGGTTGGAGAATCATCAAACTGTGAGTGGTTTGTAATGTAGGTCTAACCTACAAACATGCCAGTACGTCATTGGTAAATGGTCGATCGCCCCTGATATTATGGGGCCTACCATAGAGTCCCAGTACACATGGGCTAATTAGCTGGGCGGCATGGGTTAATCATGCGTCTCCACGTTAGGTTTGGATACAGATATTGTTCACCAATTGTCTGTATTCAATGTTAAGAATAGGGTTACACAGGTATATAAACTGGGTCCACCCTACAGTTTTAGTTGCTTCTTCTGATTCCACCTGGGATGTACCGGATTGCTGGAGAATTGCTAGCTTATACTTCTCCATCCCCAACCCTAAGTAATGTTACTTTCTTGCTGTTAATTGTACTTAATTGCTGTGTTCACCTTTTTTAAGAAAATAATTATATTTTATTATATATAAGCCTCGTTCAGTTCAACCCAGATAGTTGAGTGTTCATTATATCTTGTCATAAGAACCGTGACAGTGGTAAGATCAGTTATGTCTCACACTCAGAGAAAGGAGGAGTCTGGGTGGTCCCGATATTAGGAAATATTATTTAGCTTCACTAATTGAAACAGATCATTTTGTGGCACTCTCAGTAAAATCATATAGGTGGGTAGATTTAGAAATATATTTAATAGCTTCATGGCTCTCCCGGCCTTCTGTGGAATAATAAACAACAAGAATGTTCTAGATTAGGACTTTTTTGAGTTCACAGCGGTAATAACATTTTCCTTAAATTTGGCATAGGGTCAAAAATTATATCAACTATTTTTCAGTCCCTCGAGATGTACCCTATTTTTGACAACCTGACTATAGTCCTGGTTGTTACTAGTACTTTTAATTTATGGAAGGCTAAAAATGTTAGAGATTTTTTATTTTTTTTTTTTTTTTTTTTTTTCTGGGGGATATTTTTCGTCTATGGTAATGTGTTCAAAATTTCGGTGTCTGTTCCCCTCTGCTCTATACACACGTGTCAGCTGCACGTGTTCCTGAACTATTCACTTTCCGGCTTGCCTGACGCGCGCCGTCCACGGTTTTTCTTAAGTTTCCCATTATTCTTAGGCAGCTGGTCCTTCCAGGTTCTGGTCCTCTTATGTCTCTCAGGACATCTTACGGCTCCCTGACCACAGCGTTACTATGGCAACTTCAATGGGTTACTCATCGACTTTCATAGTAGATCATTTCTGTCTGGGACTGTATGGCAAGCTCTACTTGGCGGTCAACCTTCCTGTCTAACCGAACTCGTAGTTACTCTTAGGCCCACTATATGTATTACCACCCCAAATGTAATTAGCTATAATAGCGTTATCTTCCGATCGTGTTATCTTTGCACAGCTCAGGTTGACTCCCGCCACAGACCCATCCATATCCTTTCCATCTTCCAGGTACGTTCACACATTCTGCGCCCTCGGAGACGCCCCGTTCGCCGGCTGGTCGTTTTCCAGCGGATTGACTGGAATACACTATCCTGGTCGGTTTCTTCGCAGACCCCCCACAAACTACAGCTTATGATATTTTGGTGGATAGTGCAACAATCGTGCTAATTAGTAAAACTACCCTCCCTGGGATAATTGAAACTTTCAGCATATGACCACCGTTATTACTTTATTGACCACATGCAGAGTTCATGCGGTAAGCCGACTACGTACTCAATTTTATTAACCACAATGATCATATCTAAAGCTACTCCTCGTATTCATGTCGGACTGCGGCAAGGTACGTGGTGACACATATTTCGCAGGTGCCTTGGGCCCCCGAACAACTCAGTACCAACCCCACCATGGCAAACTGCACGCAGTAGACGTCCCCTTTTCCCCATTCTTCGAGCTGTTTATTTTTTTAGTTTACACGTGTAAATGATTAGTTTTAGTTTTTAACTTATTTTTTTATGAGGTTTTAGAAAAAAACATAGGAAAGGTAAGTAGCAGAAGTGCGCAGAATAATTACGGGAAGAGTAGAGCGCTTATGTAACAAGAGTACGCTCCATAGTATAACATTAAGAATATGTCAAAAGATTGCAGCAGCCTGCATACTCAATGACGGGAGGGGTATGTGATATTTCTGTAGGTGATGGGACCATGCGCTGTATCTTTTCTGCCATCTAGCATATACATGCCAGATCGTGTGAAAAAGGCAGTAAAGTTATTATGTCCCCACGCCACCAGTTTTTGTGTCCACAGTAAGCGCAAAAATGAACCATACGTCCTCCCTAGAGTTAGAGTGATCAGGCTCAGGGCTCCCAACCCGGGTCCCAAACTTTTTGAACATTTTTCTTCATGTTTTACCTGGATTTATTTTAAAATAACATGGTGAGGAGGGCTTTAGTTGTCAAGAGTTAGCAAACTAGATGTTATTGAACGTTGAGCGGTGCGGCAGCGGCGGAGAAATCTCTGCTGCTGGATGGGGGTTGGCGGTGATGGGGTGGGTGGGGGGCTTGGGGAGGGTAGTACTTATTCCAGGGCCCTGCGATTCCCGTGTCGGTGCCGCGGTTCCATAAATGTAAAACCTTTCATTTTCCACTGCTTTTTTTTTCGTGGAGCCCCTTCCTTCATCTGATTCCTTCCCCCCCTACCCCCCCCCGCGGTTGACCCGTTTCTTTTGGGTTTTCCTTCCTCTCCCCCCCTCTGTCTTCCCCGCCCCCGACGTGCCCCGTCTGTGTTTTTTGCCCCCCCACCCTGCCCGTTGCCCACCTTGGGATGCGCCCTGACGACTTGTCGATTTTTGGCCGTGCCTAGTTGTTCCTTTCGTTTGTTTCGGGTTTTCCCTTCCACTTTCTTGCCGGTATTTTATTTTTTTTCGGTTATGTTTTTGTGGTTGTGGGGGTGGGGGGGGCGGAGAAGTGGTTGGTAGCATCGTTATAATTTTGTTTTGTTGATACCTTTGTAAAATTGACGGTGGTACTGTTCCTCTCCCCATTTCTATTTCGCATCCCTTCCCTATGTTTTCTAAAAAATAAATAAAAATAAGTTACAAAAAAATAAAAAAATAAAATCAACTAACTGCAGGATGTAATTTGTTGCTTTTGTGGACAAACCCGCCGCAAAAAGGTGTCGATGTGGACTGATTTTGCACCCATTACACAATAACGGGAACAGGAAAGTCTTGCGAACTCCTATTGTTGCTATAATGTAGCGCATTCATTAATTTTAGGGTCGGGGGTGGAGTAGCCATTCTAAATTGAGATGTTTTGTTTCTGCTGATGACATAAGAAAATCTAAAACGGTTCATAATTCTGAGCTGTCCATGAAATTTGATTCTTTTCCGTTAATTTATATTATAGTTGTGTTCCTACTTCTACTGTAAATACCCTGTGTTGAATGGTTTTGAATGGGGCTTGTTATGTTGATGGCTAGAATACAGCAATACAGTCATCTTTGAATGCAAGCCAGTTATGATATAAAATAAAGCATTGAGGATAATATAATTAAAGTCAGGTTGCTTGTAATATATATAAGCATAATTGGCGTCATTTAATGAATTAAGTAGGCACAAGTGCAATTATATCTTTGCAAACAATTTCGTGATCTCTAAATAAATGTTAAATTACAAAAAATGTTGCCTCTTCACTGTCATAAAGCATTCAAATCACCCCAAGTGGATCATGAAAATCTGGAGTAGAATTTTTTTTAGTCTTACAGTAAGTCCTCTTGGTAGTTTAGGTAATTAGGGTACATAGTACTAACATGATATATTTAATGTATATTAAATACAGACAATAGTTCTTTTACATTGGCTAATAGGAAGAAAGCTATTGTGCTAGTTAATATTCGACTTTAGATAAAATTGATGCAAGCCAACAAAAAATAAATTGTGAGGGATTTTATATTAATCACCATACCAAACCATACTGGCTATCAGACTTTAATGAAACTACTTCGATATTGTAGGCCTGCACTTATTTCTGTGTTAGTGGAAGACATTGTTTAGTTATCGTGATTCCACCAACGAACAACCACATCCCATTTTAATACTATTACTGTATTTATCTGTCCCTTATCATATATATTAGGTTCTGATCTTTTCAGACAGGAGCGATCGTATTTTGAATTAGTTGTTTGTGATATCTTCCTTGTTTTTACGGTAATCTACGTTACGTATTTTAAATGATATATTTATACTGCTTAACTGTATGCAATAATAATGGTTTGGTTCAATTATAGGATAATAATAAGACCAACAATCATTTTATTATAGAGCTAAGAGCCATTGTAGGGAATTAATATGTGATCCAAATGTTGAAGTTCCATAATCTCTCAAATAAATCTTGGCTGCCTTCTTGTTTGACTATATCCGTGTCTTGACAGGATGCTTCCAGTAGCTGTGACTATGGTTTTAATATTGTCAAACATGTCAAGGCCTGAAAGAACGGCTAAAAAATCACATCCATATCTCAACAGTAGAGTAAACTTTATTGACTGCCAAGAAAAAAAAAAAAAATCACAATTCTTTGATTTTAGTAACACCATCTTATGCCAGTAAAGAATGAACGGGAAAACCACTTTAAACAGTAATAATCTATAATAATAATAACTAAGTTTTAACTACTAAGAACTGGCTCGTGACAGTGATTTATATTATCTACAGTTGCACGAAATTGGATGCAGTATTTTTTTTAACTTCGGTCAGAAAGAGAACAGAGCAACTACTTTGATGTAAGCTAGTTGTGTATGTACTAAGATATTGGGTTATTGCTGGATGTGAGGTTTATTGTAATGATTCTTTCTTGAACCCAGTGAGGGTGGAAGTGAGGGGTGGTGTTGTCTGTGATAGTCAGTTTCATAACAAACTGTACACTTTCCAACCAAGCTAAAAAAAAAGAGTCATACAACTATAAGAAAGAGCGCTAAGTAAAATTGACAAGATGGTAGGATACTATCTATAGGATTGGGGTGGGGGGTGGGTGTATATATATGTTGTATGTTATACATCTATATATCTATATATATATAATATATTATTAATATCTGTAGACCTTTTGTGAACCGGCCAGACCCACCCAATCCCACATTGGCCCCCTCCGTGGCTCTAACCGGTCCATGTCCCTGCAACCCACACTGACTTCTAAGGGACTACTGGTAAGCATAACCGGGTGGCTCCAGGAGATCTGATGCATCCGCTAGCTGGGAGCCGGGGAAACCTTACCTTACTTGGGCAGCGCCTCACTTACCCAGGATCCCCCGTTAGGAAAGATAGCTCGAGTAGGAAATAACATAAACACGTATACGATACCAATAACTCTGAACCGTTACTTAACACAATATAAAAAATTACATAACATCACATAACAATTTTTTGTTAAAAAACCTGATGCTCTACCCGCATCACATCAACCCAATGTCTGGTATTCCCCAACCAAGTGTCCGTGATCACCCAACACCCAATGTCTCGTAACTCCTCCGAGGTCGTGGGTGCCTGCCGCAGGCCACTATTTAAGACTTAGGCTCAGTTGGTGCCACTAGGAATATGGAAAGATACCTTCCGAGCACTCCGAGGCTCGGACCGCCCAACACAATTTATTCTAAAAGGGTAAGCCGTTCTGTATGCTCCTATTACAGAGTACTCGCCGGTCGGTGCTGTGGCGGTGGAGGCCTGCGTGAACGGTTGTGGCCAACCCTGAAGGGGTGTACAATTTGATGACTCATGGTGCGTTGATGGTACCGTGAGGGCTAGTCGGGTGTGGGTGTTTTGTTGTTGATGGTGTGATTTGTTTTAGGATATTCGTTTGTTTGGTAGGTGGTGCAGCTGATTGTTGGCGGATTGATGGGGCGGTGTATGGTTGTTCATGACACGCCGAGGTCGAGTGTGCTGCTCTGTCCTTTTGTAGTGTGTACTAGATGTCTTGCACTTGGGGTCGAGTTGGATTGCTTGTTGAGTGAGTTTTGGTGGTGTATGATGGCTTGCGTGAAGTATTTGGTGGGTGTGGTATGAGGTGGCGCAGTGCGTGTTCGGTGGGGTGGATTGGGCTGTGATTAGGCTATTGTGCGGGGACCTTTTGGGTTTGTGTTTGTTGTTGGTGTTGCGTTGTTGCTGTTTAGATTGAGATTGACTGCGAGAACTGATGATCGGCGATTTGCAACACCTTTTTGTAAATTGTGTGTAGCCGTCTGTCTTGTCTCTGTCCAGTTGTGGTGTTGGTGGCGGTGGACCCCAACGAGGGTCCCACCGCTCCGCGGGAACTGCAACCGGATACGGCAACACCAACCGCGTGGGAACAGCAACCGCCCCTTCCTATCAATACCTACTTACTTAGAGTGACAGCAACCCTAACTAGGGCCTGTCCTGAAGAACCCGCAACCTGGGATGGCTTGGGGAAAACTCCTAGAGGCCTGTGGACAATAACCGCCCCCTTCCCCTAGCTACCCAGTCTCAACTGTATCTTGCTAATCCTAGCAGCCTAACACACCTGCAGCCAACATTCAGCTTACACTGTCAGCCTGCAGGGATTCACACCGCTGCACACAACATGCCCAACTGCCACAGCACATCCAGCGACACACACCCAGACAGCTGCATCACACACAGCCACCCGGATCCCGCAGCAATCCCACTGCTAGCACACCGTGCCTCTTTGACAGTGCCACAGCACTCTCCGTGCGACACTGCCAAACCAGCACTTCCCACACTCAAGGGTTCACATCCCTAGCTAAGGCGTCCCTCCTCAGGCTAAGGCGTCTTTCAGTTACCCCCTACCCTTACAGGAATTGGGGCCCCTGCTGGGATCTAGGGAGAACCCTTACCTGATGCAGGAGCCACGCGCTCTGCACCCTTCCTACTCCTTCTCTGCTCTGCCTGACTGACGCATGCAAAGCCGGGAAATGTATCATATTCCCGGGCGAGCTTCCTCCAGCCCTATTGGCCGCAAGGGAGACACCTGACCTTTGTTCCCTAAGCCTCCTGGGAGTTGTAGTTCCCAGGGGCTGCCTAAAGCATTGGGGCCGCGTGCGCGCTCCCGCGCATGCGCGAACCCCTAATGGCGACCCTCAACCTCTCTACTACCTTCCCTACTCTCGCGCGATCTCTCTTGGGGCCTTTCCCTGCGCTTGCCACCTATGCGCATGCGCGAGCTAACGCGCAATGGCCGCGCCTCCTCCTCAAAGCCGCCGAGCCGGGTGGCAACGCGATGCGGCCTTAGCGACGGCCCCGATCGCGTCCCCGGCAACCGGCCTGCGTCGCAACGCTCTGCTCCCTGCACTGGCCCCCACCCTCGCGAAGGGCCGCCGGGTCCGTCGCAGCCTCCGGCGGCACCCGCGACCACCGGTAAGCGCGGAGGGGGGCAGAAAGCAAAAATTACCTCGGGGCTACATATATATACAGGCAGTCCTCGGTTATCCGAAACAATGCGTTACTCAAAATGGCGTTGGATAGCGAAACGTTGTAAAGCGAAATACGTTTTCCCATAGGAACACTGTTTAAATGAAAGGTTCCGTTCCTGAAGGCATTTTTAATGCTAAAATACAAACAAAATTTTTACGCAGACAATAAGATATGCAGCATCACAAATGTATAGTGCATATACTGTATATAGATATAATATTACATATATATAATATACAAATATAAATATATTATAAATATATATATATACACATAAACAACTTTGCAAAGCGTCGTAAGCTTTGGATAAGCCGTTTTGGCGTTGTAAAAAGTGACATAGGTATGCATGCATAGCGTTGGATAAAACAATCGTTGTAAAACGAGGACTGCCAGTTATATATATATATATACAAGCTTTACTGTTCTACCTTGTCAGGTACTGTAGAGCATTTATCCTGTTCATTTTGGCTATTGTATTGTCCCTATTGGACTTTATAGTTGGAGGTATAACAAGTTTTGCACGCACAGGGGATCCATGCCTTTATTTAATTTTCTGTGCTTTGTATTTTAACTTTTGTTCTGTGACAACCCTGAATAAAAATTATGTGATTTTGTACTGCCAGCAAACTAGAGTGCTTTTTGTTCAGGGCTTTTTTTCTCTCTGCATATTTACCTGCTCTCATAGCACCACCGACAGATTACTGTATCTAGATTTTACCGTCGGTTATGTTGCCTTAACATTGTCTTGTGGATGGCGGGGTCATCTTTCTTCAAAAAAAAACCATATATATATAATATAAAATCAAAAATAAATAGATGATACCGTTCGTGGCTAACGAAAGCTTTTATTTTGTGCGAGCTTTCGAGATACACTGATCTCTTCTTCCGGCGATGTTACAATAAATGAAGCAAGCAAAAGATCTACTATAAACAGTGTCTATTGGAATGTATCTGTGCTGGTCCTTCCCCGGGTGGATGTGTTTTATGGCTGGAGGTGTCAAAAGGTTCCTGAAAGCAAGTGATGAGAGAGTGTGTAGGTGTATCAGGGTTTATAGTATAGTTTTGCTTGCTTCATTCATTGTAACATCGCCGGAAGAGAGAGCAGTGTATCTCGAAAGCTCTGCACAAATAAAGCATTTCATTAGCCACAGAACGGTATCATCTATTATTTTTGATTATTGACGCTCGACTAACACGGTAACTGATACCTCTACA
>WSYH01003707.1:0-63011 GCA_036426205.1 Ascaphus truei
GGGGGGGGAAGCCCAACCCTGTCGCCCGCCACCCCAAAATTACATCCCGGGCAACGCCGGGTATATCAGCTAGTATATACATATACACACCCACCCAACGACCCACCCAACAACCCAAAGTCACCAACCCACCCACCGGCCCAAACTCACCCACCCAGCGACCCAAAGTCACCCACTCACCCAGCGACCACCCAACCCAGTCACTGACCCACCCAGTCACCGACCCAGAAAAAGTCCCCCAGTCACCGACCCAAAGTCACCCACCCAGCGACCCAAAGTCACCCACCCAGCGACCCAAAGTCACCCACACACCCAGCGACCCAAAGTCAAGCGACCCAAAGTCACCCACCCAACCACCCAAAGTCACCCACCTAACCACCCAAAGTCACCCAGCGACCCAAAGTCAAAGCGACCCAAAGTCACCCACCCAGCGACCCAAAGTCACCAACCATCCACCCAGCGACCCAAAGTCAAGCGACCCAAACCCCCCCACTCCCCCCCCCACCCCCCCCCCCCCCCCCCCCACCCAACCCCCCCAACCCCACCGACCCACCCACCCCAAGCGCCCCAGCCTCACCCACCCACCCAGCGACCCAAAGTCACCCACCCAGTGACCCAAAGTCACCCACCCACTCAGTCACCGACACATCCACCCACTCAGTCACCGACCCACCCACCCACTCAGTCACCCATCCACCCACACAGTCACCCACACACTCTGTCAACTGAGTCACCCACCTAGCTGTCAAGGGGGGGGGGAGGGAGATACAGAGGGAGAGACAGAAGGGAGGGAGATACAGAGGGGGAGAGACAGAAGTGAGGGAGATACAGAGGGGGAGAGACAGGCGCTCTTGTAGCTGCAGTCCAAGTTGGTTTCAGTCATTTCAGTCAGTTGATGAACGCTGCGGGGGGCCCATTCAGAAGCAGGGACCCCTGCAGAGGTAATCCTCTAATGTTCTGGGGGCCGCGGGTGTGGAAAGGGGGGGGGGGGGAATCATGTAGTGGACATTTACATTTAGTGGTTGTGGCTATAAAAAATAAAAAGTTGCGCAGCACTGTTTTAGAAGCACATATGTACACATTCACTGCAAATGGGCCAGCAGCATACTGCAAAGCCATATAACATGCAGAGCAATGCTTTGCTGGCCCCTCTGGCAGTGAAGGGGTTACTGACTCCGTCTGCCATTTATAGCTGCAGAGTCCTAATGCAAAACTGGATGCACTTTAACTATTGCACAAAGTCACTGATGCACTGATACACGCCTAATTTCTAATGCCTCCTAAATGTGCAATAAGGCCAGTGCTGCCTCTCTGCATCATGTACCAATGTTGTACTTTCTCCCTAATAAATGTGCACGGAGCTAATGCAAGTCACCTGACAATGAAGAGACCCCCCCTCATTCTCACCCCACCTCTCCCTGAGAGAACAGACATGGGCAATATAGTGACCTCACATGCTGATCGGTGATGCTAACATTAGAGATGTGCAAACTGGTTTTGTTTTAGTTTGCACATTTTCTGGTAATTTTGCGACAATTCTGCCCACCCACCCCCGTCCCCCCAATTTGGGCTGAATTGTAGTTTAATTAAAAGAAAAACAGCTAGGTCACAGGAAGTATGTAGCCTGCACATTGGTCACGTGACTTTGCACATCAGGGTCACATGACGAGATCAGCTTTGCTTTGCAGGTTTTTTTTTTAAACAGCAGATTCTAACTAACATGAAGTATTCCCGCTTTCTAGATCCTATCTCTGGTCTCACCTTGAGAGCAAACTCCAATCAGCTTGGACACTCTGTGCAGCTTCAGTGTGAGTTCAGTGGTAATTATACAGGCATCAAGTGGGAGAAAAAGGACGGGATCGTTCCTCCTAACTACCTTCAACAAGACAACAGGTTCATCATCATCGAAAAGGCTGATGCGTCCCACTGCGGATATTACATTTGTGTTGTGCAGACACACACAGGGGATTTCCAGACTGGGACAGAACTCACCTTGCACGGTAACTAGTTGATATTGGTGATAATTTCTGTCTCCTGAACTTGTAGGGTAATATCCAGTGCCACAAGGGAAGCGGATATTCACAATCCAGGGGCAGTGAGCGAAGTCACTGTGGAAAAGGACTGGAGGGCCCTTGAGTGGAATCCATTTTGTTTCACGGGCATCCATCTTTTCTTTTGTTTCTCCTTTTTGTCTGTTATGTGTCAGTATGTGTGTTGTTGCAAGAATTAACTTTGCTCCGGGGGAAGTACGGACACCGCCGTGTTGCTCATCACTCAGGAATGTTGTGGTAAGCTACAGCAAGGGGGTGCAAACTGGGGGAGGGGGCGGCAGTTATAGAGGACCCACGCTCTCCCCCTAGGCATTTAAACTAAATGCCGGGGGACCGCTTGAGGCCTCTGTCCTGGAAAAGGATTGTTTATTGCAGCTCTCTGACTGCCAGCTTCTTATTTCAGTTGCATGCTTCTCTGCTCTGAAAACAAACAGTGCCGGTGTAATCGATACATTATTGTTACACATTCCACTCCACACAGCTTGTAGCTGGTTGCCCTGACAATTTACCAATTCTCCTAGCTGAGATTGGGTTAATCCACCCACCCCCCCCACACCCTGTCTTTGCTGACAAGTTAGTTTGGTCCTGAGACTATTCCTGTCTCCCAGGAATCCCTTACTTCCTTTTCCATCCTAGCAGGCTGAGTGAGTACTTCTTCTGCTATCCACTCCCTTGCAAGGCAATCCGTTTTTACCTTTCCCCCCATAACAAAGCACCTCAACCTAGAGAAGCACTCTCTCACAACACAATACAATCTACAAGCACCTTTTGTTTTTGTGACTTCCCCAATAAGGTTAAGAAAATATAAAGGACTTGGTGTGCTTTCAAAAGGGGACGAGTTGAGCTAGCTGGCCTCATTCATATCCTACATATGACCCTGTGGTTTCAGAATAGCCTCTATAACACACTAAACATGCCTCAGTTTACAGCGACGCGTTGTCATGGTAGCCCGGCGTTAAATGACGCCACGGGGTCATGTTGCCATGGTAACGTGATGTCACATGACCCAAAGCGACATTTGATGCCGGAGTCAAGCAGGGGGGGGGAGGGGCACGAGCCGCAGAAGAGAGCAGGCAGTGGTGCTGTGACAGAGCGGCCTGTAGGCGCGGGCAGTTAGACGCACAGACAGAGGGTTCTGCTTAACTGGATTGGGTTTATTTGCCACCAAACAGCAACCAAAACATTAGGGCTACTACCCCTTTAAGGCAAAACACAAAATAATTAAACAAACACCTACTCCTTGTTAGGAGACTAAATAAACATGCAGATCCCTAGGTAACGGCGCTGGCCAACTAACCTGGTTCCCAGCCCAAAACAAACAGTATTTAGAAAGTACAATAGTGAAAGTCTTATCTGACATTGTTACAGGGATTCCTTCACAGGGTCTCTGTGTCGCTCCTTCAGGAACGCTGGTTCTGGGGAGTAATTTTTATCCTGGGTGTGATTCCCAGCTGGACCCCACATGCCTGCTTCCTTCAGCCTTAGGGTCCATAAAAGCCACTCTCCTGGCTGGGAGAAGTTTCACTTCCTCTCTCTCTCTGGAGTAAAAACCTAGCTCTCTCACTGACGGCTTCCTGCCTTTTATCCCTGCTTAATCAGTAGTTCATTGTCCACACCTCCCTGTTCAGGTATGAAATCCGACACCCGTGCAGTCTGGAAAGGGAGTTACATAGTTAAATAGTTACATAGTAGATGAGGTTGAAAAAAGACGTACGTCCATCAAGTTCAACCTATGCTAAATTTATACAACAGATACTTTATTCTATATCTATACTTACTTATTGATCCAGAGGAAGGCAAACAAAAAACCCCATTAAGGGGAAAAATTAATTCCTTCCTGACTCCAAGAATTGGCAGTCGGATTAATCCCTGGATCAACATCCTTCCCATGTATACTTATTTGGTATATCCCTGTATACCTTTCCCATCTAAAAAGATGTCCAACCTATTTTTGAACAAATCTATTGTATCTGCCAACACAGTCTCCATGGGTAATGAATTCCACATTTTAACTGCCCTTACTGTAAAGAACCCTTTCCTTTGTTGCTGGTGAAATTTCCTTTCCTCCAACCTTAAGGGATGGCCCCGAGTCCTTTGTACTGCCCGTGGGATGAATAGTTCTTTTGAAAGCGCCTTGTATTGTCCCTGAATATATTTGTATATAGTTATCATATCCCCTCTTAGACGCCTCTTTTCTAATGTAAATAAATCTAATTTAGCTAGCCTCTCCTCATAAGTTAGAATGTTCATCCCCTTTATTAATTTGGTGGCTCTTCTCTGCACTCTCTCTAGTTCCATAATGTCTTTTCTAAGGATTGGTGCCCAAAATTGTACTCCATATTCAAGGTGTGGTCTTACTAATGCTTTGTAAAGGGGCATAATTATGTTTACTTCCCTTCCATCCATTGCCCGTTTGATGCAAGATAAGATCTTGTTTGCCTTTGCAGCTACTGCATGACATTGGGCACTATTGCTAAGCCTGCTGTCTACAAGCACTCCTAAATCCTTCTCCATCAAGGATTCCCCCAATATATCTCCATTTAATTTGTACAGTAAGTCGCCTTTTTATTCTTGCATCCCAAATGCATAACCTTACATTTATCTGTATTAAACCTCATTTGCCATTTACCTGCCCACGTTTCCAGTCTCTCCAAGTCCTTCTGAAGAGAAATTACATCCTGCTCTGATTCTATTACCTTACACAATTTAGTATCATCAGCAAAGATGGAGACTTTGCTCTTGATCCCAACCTCAAGGTCATTAATAAACAAGTTAAAAAGCAGGGATCCCAGTACCGATCCTTGAGGTACTCCACTCACGACTTTAGCCCAACCTGAAAAAGTTCCATTTATGACAACCCTCTGTTGTCTGTCCTTTAACCAGTTTTCAATCCAGGTGCATATATATTATTACTGAGTCCAATTTTCTTTATTTTGTACACCAACCTCTTGTGTGAAACCGTATCAAAAGCCTTTGCAAAATCTAAGTAGACCACATCAACTGCATTACCCTGGTCTAAATTCCTACTTACCTCCTCAAAGAAACAAATAAGGTTAGTTTGGCAAGATCTATCCTTCATAAATCCATGCTGGCTATTACTAATAATTTTGTTTTCCATTAGGTAAACAATCCCCGGGTGTGATCTAGCTCCCTTTTTAAATATAGGCACCACATCTGCTTTACGCCAATCTTGTGGTACTGAGCCTGTGGAAATGGAGTCCTTGAATATTAAATATAATGGTTTTGCTATTACTGAGCTTAACTCCTTGAGAACTCTTGGATGTATGCCATCGGGGCCAGGTGCCTTATTTACTTTAATTTTTTCAAGTCGCTTATGAACTTCTTCCTCAGTTAACCAATTGGTCATTAATATGGAGGTTGTGGCTTCCTCCTGTGGCGCTACTATTGAACTTGATTCTTCCCTGGTAAACACAGAGGCAAAGAATTTGTTTAATACCTCAGCTTTTTCCTTATCTCCAATAATCTGCCTACCCATCTCACACTGAAAGGGTCCTATATTTTCTTTTCTCATTTTTTTGTTATTAAGGTACGTAAAGAACTTTTTAGGGTTGACCTTACTTTCTATTGCAATCCTTTTTTCATTATCCATTTTTGCTAATTTAATTGCCCTTTTGCAATTTTTGTTACATTCCTTATAATTCTGATACGATGTCTCTGTCCCTTCTGACTTAAAGATTCTAAACGCCCTCCTCTTCTTGTCCATTTCCTCCCCTACCTGTTTATTTAGCCACATTGGTTTTGACTTATTTCTTTTATACTTATTACCCTGATCACACTGATACGTGTGCTTTTCTAACAATGTTTTAAAGATTGCCCATTTATCTTCTATATTTTTTCCTGCAAAAACATCATCCCATTGTATTACTACTAGATTAGACCTCAGTTTATTAAAATCTGCCTTTCTAAAGTTTAAAGTCTTTGTTGAACCCAAGTAATCTGTTTTTTGATAATTTATTTCAAATGAGACCATGTTATGATCACTGTTACCCAAATGTTCCAGGACTTGAATATTTGTTATTACTTCTACATTGTTTGATATGACCAAATCCAGAACTGCCCCTCTCCTGGTTGGTTCCTCAATAATTTGGGTCATATAATTGTCTTTAAGCACCCCCAAAAACCTGTTTCCTTTTGTTGTAACGCTAATCTCATTGCCCCAGTCTATGTCATAATGGTTTTGCTATTACTGAGCTTAACTCCTTGAGAACTCTTGGATGTATGCCATCGGGGCCAGGTGCCTTATTTACTTTAATTTTTTCAAGTCGCTTATGAACTTCTTCCTCAGTTAACCAATTGGTCATTAATATGGAGGTTGTGGCTTCCTCCTGTGGCGCTACTATTGAACTTGATTCTTCCCTGGTAAACACAGAGGCAAAGAATTTGTTTAATACCTCAGCTTTTTCCTTATCTCCAATAATCTGCCTACCCATCTCACACTGAAAGGGTCCTATATTTTCTTTTCTCATTTTTTTGTTATTAAGGTACGTAAAGAACTTTTTAGGGTTGACCTTACTTTCTATTGCAATCCTTTTTTCATTATCCATTTTTGCTAATTTAATTGCCCTTTTGCAATTTTTGTTACATTCCTTATAATTCTGATACGATGTCTCTGTCCCTTCTGACTTAAAGATTCTAAACGCCCTCCTCTTCTTGTCCATTTCCTCCCCTACCTGTTTATTTAGCCACATTGGTTTTGACTTATTTCTTTTATACTTATTACCCTGATCACACTGATACGTGTGCTTTTCTAACAATGTTTTAAAGATTGCCCATTTATCTTCTATATTTTTTCCTGCAAAAACATCATCCCATTGTATTACTACTAGATTAGACCTCAGTTTATTAAAATCTGCCTTTCTAAAGTTTAAAGTCTTTGTTGAACCCAAGTAATCTGTTTTTTGATAATTTATTTCAAATGAGACCATGTTATGATCACTGTTACCCAAATGTTCCAGGACTTGAATATTTGTTATTACTTCTACATTGTTTGATATGACCAAATCCAGAACTGCCCCTCTCCTGGTTGGTTCCTCAATAATTTGGGTCATATAATTGTCTTTAAGCACCCCCAAAAACCTGTTTCCTTTTGTTGTAACGCTAATCTCATTGCCCCAGTCTATGTCAGGATAATTAAAATCCCCCATTATGCAAACATGACCCAGTTTTGATGCCTTCTCCATTTGCAAAAGTATTTTAGCTTCCTCAATCTCACAGATATTTGGTGGTTTATAGCATATTCCCACAAACATTTTCTTTATACTTTTACCTCCACTGCTAATTTCTATCCACAAGGTCTCTACATTTTCATCATTCTCTTCATAGACATCATCCCTTATAATAGGTTTTAGATCTGGTTTAACATATAGACATACTCCACCCCCCCCCTTCTATTTGCTCGATCCTTCCGAAAAAGGGAATAACCCTCTAAATTAACTGCCCAGTCATGAGTTTCATCCCACCATGTTTCAGTAATGCCTATGATATCATACTGCTCCCTTGTAGCTATTAATTCAAGCTCCCCCATTTTATCTGTCAGGCTTCTTGCATTAGCAAGCATGCATTTCAGTTTTTTTTTCAGCCTGTACTATTATCTTATCTGCTCCTTCCTTTCTGCTCCCACTTGGTTTAGTCTTTAGAAGTTTTCTAGTATTATCACTATTTACTATGGGTATCTCACTGCTTGTCAAACTTGCACTTGCCCCCATTCTACCTCCATACCACCTTGTATCCTCATCTATTCCATTTAGTTCATTATCTGTTTCATTCCCCTCCCCCCTCCATCCTAGTTTAAAATCTCCTCCAACCTTTTTAGCATTCTCCCCCCTAGCACAGAAGATCCCTCTTCATTGAGGTGAAATCCGTCCCTAGAATATAGATGGCACCTCTCAGAAAAGGAGTCCCAGTGCTCTAAAAACCCAAACCCCTCCTTCCTACACCACTTTCTTAGCCATGCATTAACCTCCCTGATCTCTGACTGTCTCCCTGCGGTAGCGCATGGCACTGGTAGTATTTCAGAAAATACTACCTTGGAGGTCCTTGCCTTAAGCTTTTGGCCTAGATCCCTGTAATCATTTTTTAGGACCCTCCATCTTTCTCTAACTTTGTCATTGGAGCCAACATGTACCAAGACCGCCGGGTTAATCCCAGCCCCCCCCCAACAATCTGTCTACCCGATCCGCAATGTGCCGAACCCGAGCACCCGGGAGACAACAAACTGTTCGGTTCATGCGGCAACAGATTGCCCTATCTACCTTCCTAATAATGGAGTCCCCTACCACCACAATCTTTCTTTGCATCTGAGTATCCTGAGTCCCCACTGTGCTGGAGGAACTATTCCGCTGGCTGCTAGAGGAATTAGTCTCCCCCAGCCTAGCCATTTCTGCCCCAACATTCCCAATATCTTCACTCAACATGGCAAATCTATTGGGATATGTCAGCTCAGAAACGACCTGCCTCTCCCTATTGCCCCTGCTTCCCCTTCTAACTGTCACCCAGCTACCTACCTGCTTCTCACTAACAGCAACTAAGCTACCTACCTGCTCCTCACTATCAGCGCCACCATCTGCACCACTAGTCGAATCAAGGGCCTGCTCAGTGAGCTCTAATTCCCTTTCAAGATTGCCAATGTCCCTCAATATTGCAAGTTGCCTCTTTAGATCAGCAATCTCTGATTCTAAAGAGACCACCTGCTCACACTTCCCACAGTGGTATGCTCCTTGGAACAGCTGCTCCAAGTGCACATACATATGGCAAGACGTGCATTGAGTGGCATTTTCAATCCTGCTCATTCTATCAACTATGAAGTTTAGAAGTACTAACAGTAAACTGTACTTCAATAACTATACCTTGTTTAACTGCTTCCTTGTTCAAACTGCTTCTGGTTCTAACTGCACACACTTTAACCAACCAGCACTTCAATCAACACACAGCTCAATCAGTACACGAGTTAAGCTCTTCACTTCCTTACAGGTGCGCACGGGGAAAATTTTGGGCAATCCTTAGCTACAGTATAATCCAGGGGTGCGCAAATTGTGGGGCGCAGGATTTTCATGGGGGGGGGGGGAGGGCGCAGCGGTTGCAGATGCCCTGCTCTCTTCCCCAAGGCATTTAAATTAAATGCCGGCGGATCGCGTGAGGCCTCTGCAACTCAACTTGCCGTGGTTCAGCCGGCTTCAGATGACGTGTTGATGGCAACGTGTCATGCGACATCACATGACCCCGCGTTGATGCCCGTTGCCATGGCAACGCATCACGTCTAATGACCCCATTGACGCCAACAGGCAAGTAAGAGGGGTGCGAGCACTGGGGGAGTTGATGCAAGGGGGCGCAGCAACAAAATTTTCCCACCCCTGGTATAAACTGTAAAACCAGTCTAGGATAGTTGAAGTGACCTGTATCTTGATTGGCTTAGAAGAGGGATTATTTCTCATGCACAGTGAATGTTTGTGTGACGTTTTACAACCTGCCTAGACATGTATAACTACTCTGAGAGGAATTACTCAATTCAGAGTCTGGCTGACTTTCCTTGCTAATCACAAGTATCGTGGATCAATAAATTGTGCAATAGATCGAACCTGTGTTGGCTCTTATCTGTGTGTGAAGAAGCTGACAATCACATCGCCAAAGAGGAAAAAGAGAATATATTAGTGCAGATGTCTTATAAAATGAGTGAGTATCAGCGGTGCCTTTGCTCATTTATAGAGTGCCTACTCACAGTGATAAATAACATATTGGGGCAAATCCCAAACTGTGGCTCTTTTCTTTCTTTCTTTGGCGATCCAAGTATCGCATAGAGGAAAAAGACCTGCTGCAGACGCAGAGACCGTGACCTGTTTTCGGCGCTGATTGTTTAGCTCTCTCTGTTTTAAATTGCTTTTAAAGAATGTTTACCATGTGAGTACCATGCCAAACCTTTTATAGATAAAGATTATTTTCTTATTGATCTGCGCTATGGTGTGCTATTTTCTCTTCCTCTGAGGTCTTTTTCCTCTATGTGATCTTTGGATCCACAAAGAAAGAAAAAGAGCCACAGTTTGGGATTTGCCTAATTTGTTCTTTTTCACAGTGAGTAGGCACTCTATAGGAGCCAAGGCACCACTGACACACAGCAATTTTATAAGACTTCTGCGCTATGATATATTTTTTCTCTATGGTGACTTCCCTCGCTCCCGCTGGATTTTGAAGACCCATTTCATACTAGGGACTACTGGAGACCGTCCCTCCCGGAGGGTTTGAGCAGGATGTCATTTCTGTTTTTTATTTATTTTGTCACTAATGAATCACATTATGTTTGATTATTAGATTAAGTAATCACTCCACTCATCTTATCACCAGGGTTGCCACCTTCAACTGACGGCCAACCCGGAGGGGGAAAAAAAAAAAACATGGCTGTGCGACGTCATATGGCACCGTGTTGCCATGGCAACAGAACGCTATGTGATGTCATGCGCTATGCGGCATCACGTTGCCACCGCTTGGCGTCATGATGTTATGTAGCATACAATTGCCATGGCAACGCGGCATCATGACGCCGCACAGCCATGTTCAGTGCAGTTGGAAGGGGAATTGCAGAAGAATGCCGGAGACGTGGCCGCCGCAGCACGCCACCACCTGCCCCTGGAGCAGCACACCGCCACCATCCGGGGATTGACGGGCTAAACCCGTAGCCCGGAGGAAAGTACCTGAAACCCGGAATCTCCGGGACAAACCCGGAGAGGTGGCGACCCTGCTTATCACTGTATTACCGTACTTTGTCACGTTCTGTGGGAGCGCCACACCTTTTACCTGTTTGTATTTCTATACAAGGGAAGCTGGGCAGGGTGGCAAAATGTTCTGGATTTGAGCACTGCTTTTCCTTGCTTTCCCTTCAGAGGAAGACAAATTGCACTGTAGGCCCTTAACAGAAAGAGAAAAGTCTCTATTTAGGCTTCCACTAATGTGTACTGAAGGAAGGACAGAGAGAGGAAGGCAGCCTGCTGGGTCAGTGCCCTAAAGAGGTTGCAGAGCAGTGACGATGCTGACCAACTCTTCCTATTTATGTGGGAAACTCCCCCTTTATTTTGTTGGTTTTAGAAAAAACTGGAGAAAAAATCCCATTACTTTTAGTCGGATCTGTTTTCCTTATTGATAAATCTTGTGCTGTTGTGCAATATATTTTTAGTTATACAATATGTATTTGTATGTGTGTAACATTCTTTTTTTCCAGGTTCCCTTTGGTATTTTCACACCAAGGCCTTGTCCATTTGCAGCACAGTGTTTGCCTTAATATCTTTGACGTGCAGCATTTGTCTATGCCTACGTGCAAACTGGGGTAAATAAGTCACAATTTATTTCATTTGATAGTGACATGTTTAATGGGTAAATCCTACGTAGGATCAAATTGACATAATGACAGTGACATGTTTAATGAGTTAAAGGGTCAGAGACAAACAGTTGGACTTTATTTTGGGAAATGTTCAATTAATGTGTTGGCATTTTTGGGTAAAGCTGAAAATCAGAATGACCAATTGTAGTCATTTTATTAGGGCAGAGGTGTGCAAACTAGGGGGTGCACCCCCCATGGGGGGGCGCGGTGGTCACAGAGGCCCTGCGCTCTTAACCAAGGCATTTAAATTAAATGCTGGGGGATCGCGTGACGCCTCTGCAACTTTCCTTACCTTGTCTACGGTGACGCGTCGCCATGGCAACGCGGCGTCACTTGACGCCGGAGACAAGGTAAGGAGGTGGGCGCGCGTAGGGGGAAAGTTTGCACACCCCTATATTAGGGCATGATTACCTGCTATAATCTAATTCTGTCCGGGTGCTAGAAATAAAGGCAGCTTTTTTGTCTTGCAGAAAAGAAAACAATGACTCTTATTTGCTCAGTAACCAATGGTATCGGTATCCTGCTCACCATCATCATGCTGATCTTCTGGATTTTAGCAGGGGGTACGTGCAATAAAACGGGAATTTCTAATGAACTAAATAAAATTGAACTATTATATGTGCGTGTGCGCATGTATGTGCGTGTGCGCATGTTTGTGTGTGTATATCTGTGTGCGTGTGGGCATGTATATATGTGCGTGTGCGTGTGTGCGTGTGTGCGTGTGTGCATGTTTGTGTGTGTGTATATGTGTGCGTGTACGCATGTATACGTGTGTGCATGTTTGTGTGTGTGTATATATGTGCGTGTGCGCATGTTTGTGTGTGTGTGCGTGTGCGCATGTATACGTGTGTGCATGTATATGTGTGCATGTTTATGTGTGCGTGTGCGCTTGTTTGTGTGCGTGTGTGCATGTTTGTGTGCATGTATATGTGCGCATGTTTATGCGTGCGTGTGCACATGTTTGTGTGCGTGTATATGTGCGCATGTATGTGTGCGTGTGCGCATGTATGTGTGCGTGTGCGCATGTATGTGTGCGTGAGCGCATGTTTGTGTGTATGTGTGCGTGTGCGCATGTATATGTGTGCGTGTGCGCATGTATACGTGTGTGCATGTGTATGTGTGCGTGTGCGCATGTATATGTGTGCGTGTGCGCATGTATACGTGTGTGCATGTGTATGTGTGCACGTGTATGTGTACGCGTGCGCATGTATATGCATGCGTGTGCATATATATCTATATCATACACACACATACACACCTAAGCTCTGCAGGGTCCTGTGCCTGCAAAATGTCTCTGTAAAGTGCTATGTAAAACTAGCAGCGCTATACAAGAACAAGCCATTATTAATTTTAATAACACATTGAATTGTACACATTCACATACACACAAAATTAAATATACATATTGTTTACAGTATTATATATACAGATTTGATTTTAAATGAGTTGTTAATATTTAACATTAACTACACACGTGCAATGGAATAAGGTTTAATTAATTAATTCTGAGCTACTCTCCTTTTCTGCTGCTGCTGCTGCTGCTGCTGCTCTGACAGTTCTGTGGGGAAGATCATGTGACCAGGCAATGACTGATACATTTGTGCTCATGCTCGTGCACGGCTGTGGAGGGGGCAGGACTCACAAAGGGGTGTGCCAGAGCCTGTTACAGAAAAGGAAGGGGTTGTGCCTTTCTAAAGGGTTGCTATAGAAACAAAAATGCTCGTTACATTAGAATACATTAAACATTGTCTTTCAAAGTTGCTTTTTAAAAAAAAGATAATGCTACAAGTATTTTCTCACAGTACAGAACTGATTTATTAAAAAAACCACACATGCAGGATATTGACTGAACTGCAGCTTTAAGCGGCTCCTGCGCCTCTCTTACGGATACCTGTGTTTCGGCTGCTTGATGCTCCTGGGCTTATCTCTGAAGGATTCTCACTCTACTCCCTGTTCTTTTCTCACCTTTTGTCTAGCTCCCTTTTTTGCCTATCGTCTGTCTTCCTATACCTTTTCCTTCCCGGGGTGCCTCCATTTCCCTCTGCCTAAGTGTCAGAGCCGCTATTCTTGTCACACTGTGTTCTCCGGTAGTGCCTTCGGACTTCTGTTAGGGCTGTTTTGGCTCCCTTGAAGTGTGGGCTGTGACTTCCCGGGTTGCGCCGCCGTGACGCGGGCCCAGCTGCTGTCGCTAGTATCCGGTCTTGGTCATACTGTGCCACTACCAAGATTGCCGCCCGTCCATATCCGGTGACTCCAAACGAAGCCGGGAACCACCGGCGACAGACAAAGACTAATCAGTTCAAGTACCCTGGTTCAAATCATTATGCCCAATAAAGTTACCGCAGTTGCGGTTCAAGTTATAAATATAATGGCGCTGTTTCCCTAAAACTATGATCTAAGCACTATTGGGCCGTCTCTAGCTCATCCGGCAACCGAGTCCCCAAGGAGGAACTGAAAAGACCCTAAAATGCATCCGTGATTGTACGACGGTCAACAAGCTGAAAGAAAAGACTCGGAGCACACTTACCTTGTCGTGCGGCCTAATGAGGGGGAGCGGGTCACAGAGGATGGCCGTGGAATGCATGCCAGACAAGATGGAGGTGAACCTGGCCATGGCAGACAGAGAGTGCAGCACCGGAAGAAGAAGCCCCTTTGGCGGGAAGACATCCACCTCCGAGGACGTCGGCGGGAAAATGGTGGCGACCGGAAGCTTATATGGTATGTTAATGCTCAGGGGGGGATACAATAAACCCCCTGATCAAAGGCTCCCCCACCCTGCTTGTGTATGCTGGAACAAAACAGTGCAGGATGTGGGTACTTGGGATAAGTCAGAAAAGGGGGGGGAGGAGAACACAAATTGGATGTGTCTCCCAAAAGAATCCACTATAATGCACTCCTACTTAATTTAAAATTTAACTTTTAATATATTATCATAAAACATATATTACCAAAAGCGTTGTGTATTGTGCATTAAAAATAAATTAAATTGACAATAACTAGCGTCTGTGTCAGTGAATGTGTATTGGAGTGATCTCAACCAACAATTGGGATAAGTGTTGTGTTTCACAACTTGGGACAAAAGTTTTCCTGTCCCAAGCAGACTTTCAGACGCCGGTCTTATGGGAGGGGGGCTAGGGAAATGAGCCCCTGATTAGAATAATGTCCACCCCTGTGGGCAGGTATGACTTTGCCTCTCAAGTGAGGTGGCAAAGGGTCATAGGGTGGAGGTAATTGATGTCCAATGCCTGACACCCTCTGTGAACGTATAGGGCTGGAATCCCATATAAACCAGTGTAAACCCTATACCCATTGCCTTCCGTGTCTTTTCGTGATGTCTTCATTTGAACCTGTATTGCTGAATGAATTGCCAATCCTGTACCTGATTGCTTCATTGTCCAACCCTAAGTAAGTGTCTATTTCTTGTCTGTTATTTGTATCATCTTGTGTGTTCTCCTTCTTTAAGGAATAAACTATATTAATTATATCTAAGTCGTGTTCAATTCAACCCAGATATTTGGTGTATATTATACCCTGTCACTAGCTACCGTGACACCATCACAGTCCGTTTAGCTTTGCCAGATAACAGTGGTCACAGTCTGACCACCCAGTCCCTCCTTGGAATTCGGAACCGGGAACACTGCGTCTCAAAGTCATTCAGGAACACATCGAGGTCATCTGTGCCATCCACGAACTTGCTGAAGCTGTGATGATCCGCCCGGGAATGTCCTTGTTCCCCGTTTTCAAGGTAGGGGTTGTGGGTTCTTACGAGCACTGATGTCAGGAGCTGTACCCGCTCCGCAGTGCTAACACCCGTTCCCCATGTAGCCAGAAGTGCAGTGAGTCCAGGGACGGCACGCTCGGCAGTCGCAGCTACTACCTCGTCCACAACCCCTGGCGCCGAGCCACCCATGACCGGGGGGGTCACTTGCACTCTCCTCATGTCCTTGCAGCCCCGGAGCTGGAGGGACCTCCTGCACTCCGGGCTGAATAGCGTCTGCCAACACAGCAGCTACTTGCCCCTCTGGTATGACCCTGCGGTCCTCATGATGCTCCAAATCCTCCTCCAGTTGTGCCTTCGACCGCCCATCTGTCGGTAAGCCATACCCCGCACATCTCTCCACGACTTTCTCTCTGGTCCACGACCTGAACCTTCGTGAGCGATCGCTCATGGTGCCTTCGGGGTATGGGTGAAGGGAACAGTGAAGTCTTTCGTGCTCTTTAGAAGTGTGTGTCAGTTGCTACTTGTCTGAGGAGCTCGCAAGCTACAAGGTCCTCACTATATTACAGAGCCCACAGGAAACTGCAATATAGGTTCAATCAGTATCCCACCACGATGCCACCAGTTATTTAAAAGCCTGTCACGATGGACACCAACTTTATCAACGCATTTATATTTCTGGGTACTTGATTGAACAGAACAAGTTGCAAAATAAATTGTGATTTATTTCCTTAATAGACAAACACACGACATCTGCAGGATACACTTAAAACCACACTTACTGGGATAAGGAAACAAAATAAATTGTCCTTGGACCGAAAGAAATTATCCTTTGCTTGCAAGCGCCAGAAATGCAACCTTGGTTTTAAAAGTCCTATGGTTATGTTGTTATTAACCCTTTCACTCCTGGACCAGTTGCTGCTGTGCTGGAACAAAGTCTTGCATCTTTACATCATGGATCAAAATTCAGGAATCACACTGGGGATACCGGGGGAGCCACGGTTATAGACTGCTCAAAGCTATCTTTAACATGTGGATCCAATCCCCTCATGGGAACAAAAAAAACCCACGAATAGCCAAGTTACCCACAGTTCATAAGACCGGTCAAAAGGGCTGTCCGGTGGGCAGGGCGCATGGGTCAGGTTGACGCCTATGCCACTTACCTGGGCTACACCCCTACTTGGCACCACTGAATCTAATTTTTGACCCAGAGATGTCAATAGACTGGCATCTGTGATCCCTCAGAATGCCGGCCGTGTCTAACTTATGGGTCTCTGGGTCTTTTCATAACTGACACCCTTTTAGACAGGGAGATGCTAATCAGCTAGATCCCTTTGAGGCTCCATCATAAAAATACCCCAGCTCAGTCACCCATATCACAGCTGGATGTCCAAGTAATTCCTGCTTGGGCTTACAATAAGATACCTCCTGCCTTACATTTAAGATCTGCAGTTTTTACACACTTTATGAAAACAACATGTTACGTTTGTGTTATAACTGTAATTTTTATATGTAGGTTCATGTGGTGTCTTACTGTACTTGCACCTCAAAAATCAGGTTTCTGGGTGCTTTCGTTCTAGAATTAGTATTTCTCATTGACATGCAAGCAATGCATCTTTTCTTTTAACCTTGCAGGCAGGGAATGGCCTGCAAATGGGGGATATAAATGGCTGGGACAGGGCAAACACAGTAATGCATAGCAAATAAGTTTAACCCCTTCCTTCCCTGTCACAGGCGCGAGCGGCGCTATCACATAGTGTGCCTCTATGTTCTTACAGAAACATGGTTAACCCCTAAAACCCATGATGCAAATATCGCCATTCATGGATACTCCATTTTTAGGAGAGATAGGTCAAAGAGAGGAGGAGGAGTGTTATTTTATATTGCAGACACATTACAATTTACACTGTTAAATTGCCCACCAAGCCCACCCTCTTTTGAAATTCTAGTTGGCAAAATCTGCCTCCCCTTTTCTAAGCCCATCTTGCTCGCTGGCGTCTACCGCCCCCCTAAAGCCCCTCTACAATCCCTGACTGATATCACCCAGTTTCTTGGCACCATTTCCTCCCTGAATGAGAAGAGTGAGCTGCTAGTTCTTGGGGATTTCAACTTCAATTGGCTTGACCCTAAAAACCACAAAATCCAGATACAACTCAAGTCACTTAACCTATCACAACTCATTTCCCAACCCACACGGACAAACATGAAATCGCATAACCATTCCTTGCTAGACTGGATTCTCTCCTCAAACCCCAGCAGAATCCAATCCTCTGGCATCCTTCCTGATATTTTCAGTGACCATGCAATAGTGTACTGTGTAAGGAAAATTAAACAACCCATTCAAGCTCTAGAGTTCTCCTCACCAGAACATTTAAGAACTTTAAACCACAACAGTTTCTGGATGACCTTACCAACTGCCCATGGCACAGAATCGATTTAATTCCCGACCCTGATTCTGCGCTCGACTATTTCCAATCAGAGTTCTTAAAACTCTGCGATACCCATGCTCCACTACGCAAAATAAGGGTACGGGGGGCCCACCTTCCATGGGTTACACCTGACCTTATAGCACTCTACCAGCTCAGGGATACCTTGTGGAAAAGCTACAAAGTAACTGGCACTACCAAGGATCTCAATCACTACAGATGCATGCGGAATATATGCACAAGGCAAACAAGGCACGCAAAAGCACAATATTACTCTGACAATCTCCACCAAAATACATCAAACCCAGCTAACTTCTGGAAAGTTATCTACAATATATTCCAGCCTCCTAACCATCAACAACCAAGTAACATCACTAAGGGGGATATTACTCTGACAAACCCCACTGACATTGCAAATGCATTCAATGATTACTTTGTGGGGTGTGCCACTAACTTATTAGCGAAAGGCAGCCCAAACCACAAATCTGAATCTCACCCTGGGAGTACACACATAGCCCCACCGCCTCCCAACACTGCCCACAATTTTCAATTTGGCCCAGTATCTGAAGAGGAGATTACACAAGCGCTCCTCAAACTAAAACTAAGCAGCCAATGCGGACCTGACTTACTACAATCTAGGTTCCTACGACTTGGTGCCCCAGCCATTGCCAAACCAATTGCTTCCATAGTCAACTCTATCCTGTCTGCAGGCCATATCCCTAAGACTTGGAAAACTGCCAGAGTTGTCCCAATCTTCAAAAGTGGGGACAAAAACACTGTGTCAAACTACAGGCCAATCTCACTTCACCCAATTCTATCCAAAGTAATGGAAAAATGTGTCCACTCCCAATTAAGCGATTTCTACACCAAGACAAATTTCCCTAGCAAATTCCAATCTGGCTTTCGTCCCAAACATTCCACCGTAACTACCCTGCTAAAAGTTTGCAATGAAATCCAGTGTGGAATGGAACGGGGACAACTCACTGGTGCAGTATTCCTAGATTTTGCAAAGGCTTCTGATACAGTTGATCATGCTATCCTGCTTAACAAACTCCAGAGCTCTGGAATAGGGAAGCATGCTTTAAACTGGTTTCAGTCCTACCTATCAGGTAGATCCCAACATGTGTCCATCTCAGGCTCTAACTCGTACCCCCTGGATATCACTTGTGGTGTCCCGCAAGGCTCTGTGCTGGGGCCCCTACTCTTCTCAGTGTTCATTAATGATCTTCCCACAGCATAGTGGTATCTACAGATACCAGACGGGGAGTGTCATGGAACCAGAACTACCTTTCTGACTCACCTCCCTCTCTCCTTTGCAGCTTCTGCCTGTCAGATCTTATTCCCAGCTGCATGGAGCTTGCACACACATACTGTGCCTGTGTAACTTGCAACAATGTTGCATCTTTTGCCTCTGGGCATGGAATCAGTGAGCTGCTACTGCAGTTTCT
Source organism: Ascaphus truei (assembly GCA_036426205.1). Lineage (NCBI taxonomy): Eukaryota > Metazoa > Chordata > Amphibia > Anura > Ascaphidae > Ascaphus > Ascaphus truei. The sequence continues at coordinate 19,029 of WSYH01003707.1, forward strand.
GAGATCCTCACCAGAATGGGCTAGTCTGCCCCCCCTCTTGTTTGTTCAGAGATAGTCTGCCCCTAGACTATTCCTTTACCCACACTGCCCCTCACTTCCTTTTCCACCCTGGAGACAGTGAGTACAAGACCCTTCTCTGTTCATCCCCCATGGTGAGGCCATCTCTTTCTACCGGTTCCTAACTAATAATCACCACTACATACCATCCACAAGTATCTGTGTTCTGCTGCTTTTCCCAATAAAGTGGAGGAAATATTACAGGGCTTGGAGTGATTTAAAAGGGAACTGTGTTAATGCTATCGGGAGCCATTCACACATCACACGTGACCCTGGCTTCAGAAAAGTAAAAAGAGGACTGTGTGCCTTGGGGACACACACAGAGGAGCTGCTACCCACAGCCTTTATGCTAAACAAACAAGCAAACAGCTACAGCTTTCTGCAAAACAAGCAGCAGCTTCACTCTGCCAGACAGGGCAGCAAGCTTTATACAGCAAACTAGACACAGCCAGCATACACCTTGCACACGAGGCAGCAGCTTTGCAAACAAACAGTACAGCTTACACACAAAACTTAACTGCCTTTCTCTGTCTGAGTTCACCCTCTGCACAGCCCCATAGTGAGGAGCCACCATCTCACCTACCCCTGCGCACGTCCCCACGGCCAGCGCCATCAAGGGCCACGCCATCGGACACCCGCCAGGACACGGGTCAGAGCCACCGGACACCTGTGAGCACAGCTACCCCTACGCTGCACGCTGCAGGACACCGCTCGGCATCATCTGAGACAGACGCCCATTGCTGACAAAGGTAAAAGACCGCACACCACACGCACTGGCTAAAGGCCTACACACACCTACAGCATGGCAGAACTCAGAGCCTCACCAGACATCACGCAGGAGAGCGATCACTCAGACACAGAGACCGCTGCGCAACTGCAACAGGCGCAGGCGGGCGCAAGGCCCAAACGGGCAGTCACACTGACACAAAAGGCCCGCGAAAAATATGAGACTGACGTGCCTGTGTAACTTGCAACAATGTTGCATTTCTTGCCTCTGGGCATGGAATCTGTGAGCTGCTACTGCAGTTTCTGAGATCCTCACCAGAATGGGCTAGTCTGCCCCCCTCCTGTTTGTTCAGAGATAGTCTGCCCCTAGACTATTCCTTTACCCACACTGCCCCTCACTTCCTTTTCCACCCTGGAGACAGTGAGTACAAGACCCTTCTCTGTTCATCCCCCATGGTGAGGCCATCTCTTTTTACCGGTTCCTAACTAATAATCACCACTACATACCATCCACAAGTATCTGTGTTCTGCTGCCTTTCCCAATAAAGTGGAGGAAATATTACAGGGCTTGGAGTGATTTAAAAGGGAACTGTGTTAATGCTATCGGGAGCCATTCACACATCAAACGTGACCCTGGCTTCAGAAAAGTAAAAAGAGGACCGTGTGCCTTGGGGACACACACAGAGGAGCTGCTACCCACAGCCTTTATGCTAAACAAACAAGCAAACAGCTACAGCTTTCTGCAAAACAAGCAGCAGCTTCACTCTGCCAGACAGGGCAGCAAGCTTTATACAGCAAACTGCACACAGCCAGCATATACCTTGCACACGAGGCAGCAGCTTTGCAAACAAACAGTGCTTCTTATACAAACCTAATTGCCTTTCTCTGTCTGAGTTCACCCCCTGCACAGCCCCATAGTGAGGAGCCACCATCTCACCTACCCCTGCGCACGTCCCCACGGCTAGCGCCATCAAGTGCCACGCCACCGGACACCCGCCAGGACACGGGTCAGAGCCACCGGACACCTGTGAGTACAGCTACTCCTACGCTGCACGCTGCAGGACACCGCTCGGCATCATCTGAGACAGACGCCCATCGCTGACAAAGGTAAAAGACCGCACGCCACACGCACTGGCTAAAGGCCTACACACACCTACAGCATGGCAGAACTCAGAGCCTCACCAGACATCACGCAGGAAAGCGATCACTCAGACACAGAGACCGCTGCGCAACTGCAACAGGCAGAGGCAGGCGCAAGGCCCAAACGGACAGTCACACTGACACAAAAGGCCCGCGAAAAATATGAGACTGACATTGAAGCACACCGCGCTAAATTAGAGTTGGCCTGGAGCACAACCACACTGGGAATACGCAATGTTACTAGCGTTGGCAACTATGCGCAACAGCTCGAGCAGGCAATAACGCAATTAAGGACCGATTACTCGCGTTATCAAGAACTGTCAGAAGCATACATTACTTACCTGACCAGGGCCAACACCAGCGAAAGCCTGCAAGAAAGAGACTTACAAAATGACATTGACCTTACACGTGACAGCCGCGTGCGGACCGCTATCACAGACGCACAAAGCGTGAGAAAAGAGCTCCTCCTGGAGACCGCATCGCAGCGCTCCAGCACATCAAGGCACTCATCAAGGTCTGCAAAATCAGCGCAATCCAACGTGTCCAGCGCAAGCGCTACCAAGGCGCGAGCCACTGCAGAGGCCGCACGTGCCAGGGCCGAATATGGTCGCAGAGAAGCAGCCATAAGAGCAGGAAGAGCGCGCATAGAAGAGGAGGAAAAGAAAGCCGCCGCTAATGCCGCTGCCGCTGCTGCTACCGCCGCTACTGCCGCAGCGACTGCGCGTAGGAAAGCCGAATTCGATGCGGAACTAGAGGCACGTAATCAAGAGAAGGAAGCCGATGCCGCCATAGCCCAAGCTGAAGTCCTAGAAGCAACCGCGCAACAGTACGGCAGGGAGCAACCGTACAGACGGATTGCCTCAGAGGACCCAGTCCGACGCACGGAAGACTACGTAAGGAGCCTCTTCAGTGTAAACACCAGCGCACCATCCCAACACGGATGGAGTGACTCCACATACACCGAAGAATTGCTAGGCCCACGAGGAGAAGATGCTGTTCCTGCAATGGTACATGCTGCCTGGGATAGCCACAGCCGCAATAGTGATCCACACGCCAGCGCGCACACGGATGCACCACAACAGGCTCGCAATCCAGGTACACCCACGCGGGAGAAAACAGCCCCTCACACTGGCCAGCGGCCATCACGCGTCCACGCCAAGGAAGAGGCGACCGCACAGACCCAGCAACTTCCTCAGAACGGGACAAACACGCCGATGCCTCAGGCCTGACAGACATAGCCAAGTACATGATCCGGCGTGACCTGGTGCAAGCAGGACTCATCAGCTTCGACGACCGCCCTGAGAACTACCGGACGTGGAAGTTCACATTCAAAGACGCAATCCACAGCTTGGACTTCTCAGCAAGGGAAGAGCTCAACCTGCTATTCAAGTTCCTGGGGAACGAATCCAGGGAGCACGCGAAGAGACTTCGGGCGGCAAACGCGCACCAACCCCAAGTAGGTCTCGACCTAGTGTGGGAAAGGCTAGAAGAGTCCTACGGCAGCCCCGAAGCAGTCGATTCTTCAAAAGAATCGACAGCTTCCCCAAGATCACAACTAAAGACTACTCGAAGTTACGAGAGCTCGGGGACCTGCTGCAAGAACTGGAGTTCGCAAGGAAAGACCATTCCTTAATAGGTCTCAACGTCCTAGACTCAGCTCGTGGAGTGAGACCCATCCTGGAGAAGCTACCCTTCAACCTCCAAGAAAAATGGATCTCACAAGGCCCCAAATACAAAAGGGAGAAGCAAGTCATCTACCCCCCATTCTCATTCTTCGTGAGCTTCATCCGCGATGCGGCAAGGACAAGGAACGACCCCAGTTTCATCTTAGGTGCGCAAACCACATACAGTGCAAGCAGCCTGAGGAACGAGAGACCAGTGATGAGATATGGTAACACCCAAACACTCATCTCGGTCCACAGGACGAACGTGCCTCCCACGACCCAAACTACTCCCGATCAGTCGGTCGCCAGAGACAAGGAACCAAGGGACCTTAACAAAGAGTGCCCTGTACACAAAAGGCCGCATCCGCTTAACGAGTGTATCGGATTCAGAATGAAACCCATAGAGGAGCGAAAGAACTTACTCAGAGAATGGGGAGCTTGTTTCAAATGTTGTGCTTCCACAACTTATTTATTCAAAGACTGTAAAGAAGAAATCAAATGTACAGTGTGCGAAAGTGACAAGCACGTGACATCATTACACCCAGAGGCGCTGACATTCCATCAACTCAACAACCCATCCTCCATAGCGGAGCATGGCGGGGAGAAAGAAGGAGTGTCAACATCCGTCACATCTCAGCGCACTGAGGTTTGCGGAAAGGAAGGTGACAAAATGTCCTGCTCCAAAATATGCCTTGTCGCAGTACACCCCCAGGGACAACCTGAGAAGGCTATTCGGATGTACGCAATCCTCGACGACCAGAGCAACCGATCGCTGGTCAGGTCAGAGTTCTTCGACATGTTTAACATACAAGACGGTGCTTCTCCTTACACTCTCAGAACATGCGCAGGGCGAATGGAGACCACAGGGAGAAGAGTGAATGGCTACACCATATGCTCAATAGACGGCAAAGTGAACATGCCCCTTCCCACACTCATCGAGTGCAACCACATGGCCACAAACAGGGACGAGATTCCCACACCAGACGTGGCACGCCATTACCCCCACCTCAAAGGAATAGCCAACCACATCCGGCCGGTAGAACAAGGCGCCAAGATCTTGCTGCTGCTTGGCAGGGACATCATGAGGGTACATAAAGTCCGTAAACAGCATAACGGACCCCACAACGCGCCATACGCCCAAAGACTTGACCTAGGATGGGTGATAGAAGGCAACGCGTGCACCAACAAAGAGCACGGGCAAGACTATGTTGACGCCCGCAGAACGGTGGTGACAGAATGTGGACACACATCTTTCTCTAAACCATGTCCTGGCCATCTCCAAGTGACCGAAGGGCCAAGTGAAGAGAAAAGACAAGGTCATACCCCTGAGATCAACAAAAACATCCTCGCATCGAGGGGATGTGACAATGGCCTAGGATGCTCAGCAGTCCAGACAGCTAAGGATGATGAGTCGATTCCACCGAAGGAAGAAAGTAACCTCTCAAAGGTGACCGACAAAGGGATCGCCCAAAAGGCAATAAACGATCAAACAGTCCTCTCGCGAGCAATGGCACGACTAAGATGTACAGTTGTTCCTCTCCACAGAGTATCAAGTGACAAAGCAACCAGCTGCCATGGCTGGCATAGCCACAAAAGATTGCGCCCCACAGGTGAAGCCACAGTGTCAAAAAGACTGTCCTCTCGCACGTCTAAAAAGAGACAGCCACAGAGACATTTCATAAAGGGATTTACTAGGACAAAAGAGACTGTTCTTCGTTACGTCCAGGGAGACAATAACCTCCCGATGGCAGTCAACAAAGAGACACAAAGGCGTTTCACCAAACTACGTGGAGATGTTCTCGTGCAAAAGAAATGCACCGATGACCTACGGTGCACAGCGTTCCAAACAACAAGGGACGGCAAACAAACACCATCGAGGGAAGATAGAGGATTCCCGAGGTTAACTGTCAAGGAGCTCTCTAAAGACGGACTAGGCAGTTGGGTGACTCCGCTACCATTCCATTCACCAAAAGGACGCTTCCCAAACAATGGAGAACATGCCATCTCTAGGTTCACTTCGCACCTCCGCGACCTAAAAAGGGAACCAGAGACCAAAAACAACTTTGTGGCCTTCATCCAGAAGATATTCTTTACCGGCCACGCAAAGCCAGCACCTCTAATGGAGGAAGGTGAAGAATGCCGGTACCTCCAATCATCTGGGGCCTACCACCCTCAGGAACCCGATCAAATCCGGGTAGTGTTCAGCCCCAGTACTCAGCTTCAGGGAGTCTCTCTGAAAGACGCCCTCTTTACTGGATTAGATTCGACAACCAGTCTTCCAGAAGTGTTGTTCCGCTTCCGCAAGGAGCCAAAAGCCATCTCCTTCTGCCGAACGCCAGGTGATAGAGCGACAAGCTGCCACGACTGGCATACCTACAAGGGGATGCACTCTGTGGGTAAAACTACAGAGACAAAAAGACCGTTCTCTCACAAGGCCAAAAGGAAACAGTGCCAGAGACCTTTACACAAAGACAATGTGGTGCAACCAGCAAACCTGGAGCTGTGCATCCACCCTGCATCCTTTGCCAAAGAACCTTGACCAATGGACCTTGATACCAGTGATACCGGCCGGTGTCACATCGCTATGTGGACATGGACTCTTGCATCGTTTGAGAATGTGATGTTATCTTTGTTATGCATTGCACATATGTTCCACATAGTCTGTTATATAGTGGTATCTACAGATACCAGACGGGGAGTGTCATGGAACCAGAACTACCTTTCTGACTCACCTCCCTCTCTCCTTTGCAGCTTCTGCCTGTCAGATCTTATTCCCAGCTGCATGGAGCTTGCACACACAAACTGTGCCTGTGTAACTTGCAACAATGTTGCATTTCTTGCCTCTGGGCATAGAATCAGTGAGCTGCTACTGCAGTTTCTGAGATCCTCACCAGAATGGGCTAGTCTGCCCCCCTCATGTTTGTTCAGAGATAGTCTGCCCCTAGACTATTCCTTTACCCACACTGCCCCTCACTTCCTTTTCCACCCTGGAGACAGTGAGAACAAGACCCTTCTCTGTTCTTCCCCCATGGTGAGGCCATCTCTTTTTACCGGTTCCTAACTAATAATCACCGCTACATACCATCCACAAGTATCTGTGTTCTGCTGCCTTTCCCAATAAAGTGGAGGAAATATTACAGGACTTGGAGTGATTTAAAAGGGAACTGTGTTAATGCTATCGGGAGCCATTCACACATCAAACGTGACCCTTGCTTCAGAAAAAACCACCTTAGCAAACTTGACACCCTCTACAATTCACAAATTGTTGGTCGTTTTGTTCTCCAATGCAACTACAACACACATCACTGTGAAATGCTCAAAGAACTAGATTGGTCATCACTAGAGTCTAGGCGCAAAGTTCACCTTTCCTGTCTTGCCTTTAAATTCTTCATGGGCAAGCTACCCAGCTATCTGAACAAGCTCCTCACCCCTACCACTTGCAGCACTCATCACCTGAGATCAGACTCCAAAAGACTGTTCATGGTCCCAAGGCTCAACAAAGTATCCGGCCGTTCCTCCTCCTACCGTGCACCCCAAAACTGGAACAACCTACCAGAGACTCTCACATCCACCACCAGTTTAAGTTCTTTCAAATCAAAGACTGGCTCACATTTTAATCTGGTCTGTAACTGTTTCATTCGCCCATAATATATATTTTCTTTAACTGTGCACGCAATGTCTTGTATATAATGTATGCCCTGTTCATTTATGTAACTGTATTTGTAACCATGTTTTATTTGTCTTACTCTGTGCCCAGGACATACTTGAAAACGAGAGGTAACTCTCAATGTATTACTTCCTGGTAAAATATTTTATAAATAAATCTATGAGGCGCACGGGAGCAGAGGCGCCGGCACTCGCAATGCAGGAGGAAACAGAAAAATCTGTTTTCACGCACGGCGGCCAGGTGGCAGCCGGGTCACATGAGTGGTTCGCCCAATGAGGCGAACCAGCACTGTGACATCACGGCCACGCCCCCCGACACACACACCTCCCTGTCTTTCCTGCTGCAGGCGGCGTGGAGAAGCCAAGTGAACGCTTGCGCCATCTCCAGCTTCACCATGGCCGCAGCCTTAGGCAGCTGTTAACCATTTGATGGCTGCCCTGCCACAGAGAAGTATTATGAGGACCAAGATACAGCTTTGTTGTGGATTACAAGAGCATTTCGAATAATAATAAGAGAGTGATTGACCATTTCAAAATCAGCAGAGAGATCGAGTAGTATTAATAGGGAAAAGTGACCTTGGGATTTTGCTTCATGTAGATTATTGGCTACTTTAGTGAGCACAGTCTCTGTTGAGTGAGCTGTACGAAAGCCAGAGTGTAAAGGGTCCAGTGGGAAGTGGGAGGTGACTTGTCGGAGGATGGAGTCAAATACAGAGAAAAGACGGCGTGGATTGGATTTGTGAGTGTTGATGAGTGTGGAAAAGTAGTGTTGTTTGGCCTTAGAGAGAGCAGAGTTAAAACAGGATTAATGTATAGTGTAGAAAATCAGACAGTGTGAGATTTCCTCCATAGGCGTTCAGAGGAGCGAGTGCAAAGGGAGCATGCTTAACACACACCTTCCCAGCTAGCTCAAACTCCTACACCCACCACATCATGAATATATATTTATGTCAAAAAGAGTGCTACTGAGCGTGGCAAATATATACAACAAAAGACAGCGGTGCCCAATGCTACATCTAATTGACAAAACATATATGGTAGTAAGTATAAAGTTTAAATACTTCAGTAATAATTATATTTACTTGGTTATTTAGTTAAACCCTTTGGCCAAAGCGTCATAAGCCTGCATACCACGTCAAGGTATGACCAAAATGAATGCTGGTCCTAACACTACACTGTGAACCCTTCTTTTACCTCTGTATGAGGGGAAAGAACCATAGTAGAGCCTGTTCTTGCAGCATGTGCAAAGGGAGCATGCTTGTGAATTTACCCAAGGCCGTGGGTTAGAGGGACGGGGTTGCCGGAGCATATATCTTCATACATTGACACTAAAAGATGCACAATGAGAACGGTTGTTTTACTTTCTGTAATATACAGTATATACAGTAATTGTCTTAAAACATAGACCTGTCTGTAAAATGTGCTGCTAAATATACGCTTTTTGTTTTTATGTAAACCCATTTTTTCCATTTTTTTTGCAGGCGAGGTCCTACCATTATCTTTGGGAATATTTTCCTTTTTCCTTGCACTCGTACCTGCGGCTCTCTCAGTGCATTATGTGCGGGTAGGAAACTCATCGGAGTGCATACGAAACAACACAGGTATGTTTTATCTTTTGTAGTCCTATGCGACAAACTTTGTACATGGATAGAGATATTCACAAATGCAGGGTCAGTCCCATGCAGGACCAATGTAACCTAATGACAGTAACATGTTTAATGGATTAAGGGGTCAGTCCTGCGCAGAACCAAAGTGACCTAATTACAGTGCCATGTGGAAAAGGGTTAAAGGGTCAGGGACAAACAGTGGGGCTTGATTTCGGGACATTTTACATTACTGGTTGTTAGCTTTTTTTGGTTAAAGCTGAAAACCAGAATGACTAATTGTAATAATTCTATGACAGTTTAATGACTTAGAGCTTCATGTAGGACCAAAATGACAAAATAATAGTGATGTGCTTTTAGGGTTAATCCCAAGTAAGACCAATGTAACCTAATGACCGTGACATGTTTAAGATGTAGATTTAGCCAGCAAAAAAAATCTGCAGCAAAAAGGTGAGAGCCGCTGGGAGCCACGGGTGGTCCATGTTTGCTTAGGGGCTACCCACGGCTTTTCTCCTTACCACCAGCGAATGCCACCGCTGGGTCCTTGCTGCATTCCCAGCCAGGAGGGAAGTTAGGACTGCTACATCTGTATAATAGGGACATGTTTAATTTGCTGTGTCTTAATAATTGGTGCCCTTTCATAATAGGAAACAGCGATTAGTAGGGATTTAGATAAGAGACAAGTATAAGGCCGTGCTTATAGCCACGGCAACGTGACGTCATCCGTCGCCGTTGTCGCAGCGATTTCTGCCTATAGTGTTAGAGGCAAGAAACGGGGGGCATGGCGGGGCCGTGGCCGTGAGTGGTTCGCCCTCATTGGCTGAACCGCTCACGTGCCCGCTGACGTCACGCTGCGGCCGCTGAAAAAGCCATTTTCATTGACGTCCAGCGATCGCGACCAAATAGTTGCGTCGCTCCTACTATTGGCGCACGCAACGGATTCAATACACTTTTGACGCGACGTCGCGTCGCCGGGACTATAAGCGCGGCCTAAGGGATTTATATAGTAAGTCATTTTAGTAATGATATCCTGGGACTGTTTGTAAACATTGTATCTTATACTTCAGGATTTATTTCCTGCCTTATCTGTGGCTTTTCTGTTATCTTGGTTGTAAAACAATAGCATCTGATTAATAAAAAAACATACTAAAACCAATGAGATTTGTTCCTCTGATAAATCTGGTACCGTTTTATGTATTAGTTCTTCAGCTGGCAGACTTTGATACTAAGTGGGCATTTAGCAAAGTCTCCTGGCTGCAGGAGTAGGGCAAATCTCTATTGCCTTCAGTCTAATGCAGTTTTTGCATCCGTTTTACACAACTTTTTCAGACGTGAGACTGATGGGACTTTATAGCCCTTATTGCATAAACAAACCATACTAGACTTAGGCGCTGCCATTGTTTCCAATGGGATTCATTTTAGTTGAGAATTCTGGTCTTTTGTAAATCATTTTGCAGCTTAGAGACTGAGAAATGGCTCTACTGGGATTATTTCTAATTCTTTTTGTTTCTCCTATAGCTTTGAAAACCATCATAGATGCCTCTGTTCTCGGCTATGTCCCTGTCCTATTGGTTTCCATTATTGCCGTCTTCATGACTTCTAAGGTTATAGGTAGGTATGAGTGCGTCTAAAGGTCTCCTCCAAAATACACAATCTCAAAGTGGATTACACTCTTTAAATAGAAAGTAAATATTGAAACCGCGTCGGGTTACTACAAAAATGAGTTGATAAATTCAATTTATGGCAATAGTGGTGCAGAACACAGTACTAGATTTATGAAGGATAATATATCAGTTAAATAAATGCGATTGGTTTATATTTGCTAAATCTGTTTTGCAGCTGCAACATTAATAATTAAAAAAAGACTTTCTTCCTGTAGTATATGTATTGTAATTAGAGGACAGCTGATAAATAGTCATTTTTTGTTGTTGTTGCAGAATCGGGCTGTGGCTATAAAATACCCCTGTATTTAATCATCACTTGTGCAATTTTACCATTCTTAATTTCCGGAGTGCTGTTTGGAATAGTATGGCGCTGTAAGTAAAATCTGTGTATATGTATGTCTTCCAGTTTACAATTTAGGCCCAGATCCACAGAGGTCCTTCAGTCACTTAACGAGAAACTAATCTATAAGTTAATGGCTTGTTAAGCATTACCGTGTATCCACAAAGGACAATAACATAAATCCGCTTTTCTCCCGAACACAGCTTCGGGTTAACTACAGCATCATTAGTGCGAATAATACGCAGAAGAGGCGTTTCCCCCTAACATGGCGCATCCACTATGCATCAGCCACCGCACTGATTTAACACAATTTATTTACATCATACCCAAAGGTGCTGTTCCTGAGCTAGGGTGACCAGATGTCCAGGGTTAGCCGGGATAGTCCCGGAGTTACTGCACATGTCCCGGGTTAGCCGGGACAGTCCCGGAGTTACTGCGCATGTCCCGGGTTAGCCGGACAGTCCCGGATTACTGCGCATGTCCCGGGTTAGCCGGACAGTCCCGGATTATTGCGCATGTCCCGGTGTCCCGGCAATTATTACAATTTTTTTTAAATGTCCCGGTTTCAGCTGCAGAGAGAAAGGGGGCATAGCTGGATCCGAAGGGCAGGGCAAGGATTGTGAGGGGGGTGGGGCCAGGATAAGCAGGAAACTGAGCTAGAAATATGAAGAGAGAAACATGCAATTACAGCCACAGGGGGCGCTGCATGCTCAGAGCGCGTGTGCCAGTCTTTGTGTATGGTGAGTGTCTGTGTAGGTCAGTGGCTGTGTGTGTGTGTCTGTGCAAGTCAGTGGCTGTGTGTATGTGTCTGTGCAGGTCAGTGGCTGTCATGATAGGCTTGCCAGGCGTGTAATAAAGGGGTCAACCCCCAGTTGGCAGCCCCTACAATCGTGCAGGATGCGAGGGGTTAATGGAATCGTATACGTGTATTTCTGCAGTCCCCTGCTTCAGTACAAAATGTATTCCCCTTTGTTTTATGTGTTTCCGCCCTGTGACGTGATTGCACCAAACATCTACACTGGGATCAGGCCGGGAGGGAACGGGTTAACTGTGTTTGAATGTTTATGGTCCTTTGTTCCCCTTCCCACCTTTTTGGCCACCATATGCAGTGACATACAGAATGCCATGTATTCCTATGCAGAGGTTACAGGGCTGTTGCAATTACTGCTGGTTTTGAAATGAGGTTTCAGACATAAAAACATTATCTCCTGGTTGGTAATACCTGGAGGGCTGAAATTTGGCCACGAGGCAGAAACCCCTGAGTCAGGATTGCATGGCAGGTGTCAGCCCTCTCAGATTAACCGAACAAAGTATTTTTGATATATATAAATTGTGATATATTTCTGTATAGTCAGGGCTACCCAATTAGCCCACGAAAGTTCCTGGCCATGTGGAATTATAATGAGCCATCAGGCGCCGGTGTGTCTGCGCGCTGTGTCCGGATCAAGGCTTCACCTCCCAGATTGAGGATGCATGGGGGAGAGATAGCAGGACCTGGCTGTTTATGTTTAAGGGCCACAAATCACACTTCCAGTCAGCGTTTCCTCTGTGAAGAAATACAGATGGTAGACTCAGAGGCACCAGGCTTAAGAGTGGGGTGCACTAAATGGGACTCTGACAGTGTGTGCGCATGTCCCACCTACCACAGGGCATGTACCCGCTTGCTTCCCACGTGAGCTGGCAAAAGTTAATTGGGTCCAGATAATTGTTCTCCAATACCTGGGTCCCAATGTTAAGGAGTACAGGCTAAAATCTATTTCAGTGACTGTAAGCCCTCTACCCAGTGTTCTTTGTGTGTACCCTGTATTGCTGAATGAATTGCTAGCCTGAATCCTGGCTACTTCATGGTCCCCATCCCAAGTAAGTGTAAATATTCCGTTTGTTATTTGTCCAACATTGTGTGTCCACCTTATTTGAAGGAATAAAATCTCTTAATCATATCACAGTCGTATTCAATTCAACGCAGTAATTTGGTGTAAATTATAACCCTTGTAAGCTATCGTGACAGTGGCTTGTGTCTGTGCAGGTCTGTGTGTGCAGGTCAGTGGCTGTGTGTCTGTGCAGGTGAGAGAGAATGGGGGGAGAGAGAATGGAGGAGGGGGAGGAGAGAATTGTGGAGGGGAGTGGGAGAGAGAATGGAGGAGTGGAGGAAGAGAGAGAGTGAGAGAATTGGGGAGGGTAGGGAAGGGAGAGAATTGGGGAGGGTAGGGAAGGGAGAGAATGGGGGGTGTGGAGGGAAGGGAGAATGGCTGTGGGGGGAAGGAAGGGGTAGGAAAAGGAGAGTTGGGAGTGGGAAGGGAGAGAGAGAATGGGGAGGGAAGGGAGAGAGAGAATGGGGGGAGGAAGGGAGAGAGAATGGGGGTGGGGAGGGAGAGAGAGAATAAGGGGATGGGCGAGAGAGAATGGGGGGAGGGTGAGAGAAAATGGGGGGGAGAGAAAATGGGGATGTGGGGGAAGGTAGAGACAGAATGGGGGAGAAGGTAGAGAGAGAATAGGAAGAGGTAGAATGAATAATACAGCATCAATGGTGACACTATTAGATACATATCATTATATTATTCATTTTTTAGTAATGTCATTTGTTGTATTAATAATTTTTTTTATGTGTCCCGGTTTTCATTTTCAAAATCTGGTCACCCTATGTTCCTCCCATCCAGAGCCTGAAATAGGGCTTTTGCTGGAGTGGGAGATGGGAAAATGCTCATTTGGATATGCAAAGTATATTCAGATCACTCAAATTAGCATATTTATGAGTTACCTTTGACGTGTTCTATTTTATTGACTGGTACCTCTTCACGTATTGTATAATGTAGTGTTTGAGGAGGCATTTAAGTCAATGGGCCTTATACTAAAATAGGACTGAGTGAATCTGGCTCTTAAAGTGTAAGCTCTTTGAAATATATGATCTCTTCCCATTTATGTACTTTGGTTTCTGATACTCCAGTCCCTGTAACTTTTCCTTATAAATGCACCCTACAGTATATCTCCACCTATTGGTTCATATACCCACTGATCAATATAACCCCTCCCTATAACTCCTCCTATTTATTGCTCCATATAACTCCTCCCTATTGCTCCATATAACCCCTCCCTATAACTCATCCTATTGCTCCATATAACCCCATCCTATAACTCCTCCCATTGATCAATATATCCGTTCCCTATAACTGCTCTCTAACCGCTATTTAACTTTACTATGTGCAACATAGTTAATATAATTGTATTATTTGTTTGGCATTTGTTTGAATATTATTAATATATTTGTCACATTTTACAGCAAAGAGAAAAGATCAGGTAAGGACCAATATTACCTATATATTCACAAGGATCCGTTACTTTTCTTTAGTTCCAAAAAATATATATTATATGATTATTTGTATAAATGTGTTTCATGGGTCTGGGGCCACATTATCTTTATTTGCAATTGTGCTGACCTGATAAAATGATTAGAAACAAAAAATATTGCCAATGCACAACCCTTTTAAAGGGTCAGCCCCTATAGGACCAAAGAGTATTAATGGAAGTGAAATGTTTAAGGGGTCAGCCCTTCTAGGAGTTCAACATTATTAACTGTTTCATATGTTCTAGTACAAAAGAGGGGTCTTTAGATACATATTTTGTCCAAAATCTGTTAAACCTGCAACCACGTCAAGGGAATCCCTAAAGGCCAGTCCTACACTAACAATAACTGATTATCTCCTCTAATGAGCTGAACTTTTGTGCAGCATTATATAAAAAAAAGAGAAGGGTATTTAAATGGCGGTGCAATGGCTACATATGTTTTTGTGTGTTTATATATGGAGTAATGCATTTGATAATAAATACAAAATTGTTGTTAATCTTGTTACTTTTAGGGACAATCTGGAAATGATTCACCTGTTCCTCTACCAGTGAAGTTGGCAGAGGCAGACAAGGTAATGCTGCTTTTTTCCAGCCTTCCAGATATTCCTACTGGTCTCAAGTCCATTGTGAATGTATCTTCAGTCCTGCAATACATTAATGCCATTACATTAATATACTGAGCATTCTTTTATGTCTATAGCAGGTTCTAGCACACCTCCCGAGCAGTGCAAGATCTTTGCAACACTTTCCTGTTGGTGATAATTTGACAAATATTGTTCCCAGCAGTTTGAGCTCTAAACTGTAATAATAGTCAATGCTACCTTCGTAATATCAGGATACATTCTAGCTGCTGAGTTACTCTGACTAAAGTACTGCTTGAAACTGAAAAGCGACCATTTTGTTAGGCACACAAGGACACGCAGGATTTTGACAGATTTATAACAGTAGACAAACGATTGACAGCTTCGGTAAGAATGTAGAATTATACATTGTCACGCGCTTTAAATATAGAAATAAGAAAATAAAATAGGGGGAAACCTGTATTGCTGCTTTAATGAAACAATATTTACAATAGCAATAAGTACGTGCTAAGTTTTAGACGCCTTTGTCTTCACCTTTAACATTTAATGAACGTGTAAAGTAAACATCCCTGTATTACTATATCTTGGGATTTAGGCCTCAGTATGCAACGTTTACTTTTCTCTAAGTCAGTTTGTGTATAATCAGAGAGCAAGACATTTAAACAAGCCTCTCACATTGGCAGATCTTTGGGTTCTACATGTACATCTCATCCCGAGAACTCCTCCTTTTGCTCCGTATAATGATTCGCTAGAACCCCTATTTCTCCATTCCATTTTCTACAGCTCCTCCTATTACTCCGTATAACCACTCCCTATAACTCCTCCTATTGCTCCGTATAACCACTCCAAATAACTCCTCCTTTTACTCCGTATAACCACTCCAAATAACTCCTCCTATTACTCTGTATAACCACTCCCTATAACTCCTCATGTTGCTCCGTATAACCACTCCCTATAACTTCTCCTATTACTCTGAATAACCACTCCCTATAACTCCTCCTATTGCTCTGTATAACCACTCCCTATAACTTCTCATATTGCTCCGTATAACCTCCCTATAACTCCTCCTATTACTCTGTATAACCACTCCCTATAACTCCTTCTATTACTCCGGTTAATCACTCCCTATAACTCCTCTTATTACTCTGTATAACCACTCCCTATAACTCCTCCTATTACTCCGTATAACCGCTCCCTTTAACTCCTCATATTGCTCCGTATAACCTCTCCCTATAACTCCTCAAATTACTCTGTATAACCACCCCGATAACTCCTATTACTCCGTATAACCGCTCCCTATAACTCCTCATATTGCTCCGTATAACCTCTCCCTATAACTCCTCAAATTACTCTGTATAACCACTCCCTATAACTCCTCCTATTGCTACGTATAACCACTCACTAAAACTCCTCCTATTGTTCCGTATCACTCCCTATAACTCCTCATATTGCTCCTTATAACCTCTCCCTATAACTCCTCCTATTACTCCGTATAACCACTCCCTATAACTCCTGATATTGCTCCGTATAACCACTCCATATAACTCCTCCTATTACTCCGTATAACCACTCCCTATAACTCCTCCTATTACTCCGTATAACCACTCCCTATAACTCCTCCTATTACTCCGTATAACCGCTCCCTATAACTCCTCCTATTACTCTGTATAACCACTCCCTATAACTCCTCCTATTACTCTGAATAACCACTCCCTATAACTCCTATTACTCCGTATAACCTCTCCCTATAACTCCTCCTATTACTCCGTATAACCACTCCCTATAACTCCTCCTATTACTCCGTATAACCACTCCCTATAACTCCTCCTATTACTCCGTATAACCGCTCCCTATAACTCCTCCTATTACTCCGTATAACCACTCCCTATAACTCCTCCTATTACTCTGAATAACCACTCCCTATAACTCCTATTACTCCGTATAACCACTCCCTGTAACTTCTCCTATTACTCCGTATAACCACTCCCTATAACTCCTCCTATTACTCCGTATAACCACTCCCTGTAACTTCTCCTATTACTCCGTATAACCACTCCCTGTAACTTCTCCTATTACTCCGTATAACCACTCCCTATAACTCCTCCGATTACTCTGTATAACCACTCCCTATAACTCCTCATATTGCTCTGTATAACCTCCCTATAACTCCTCCTATTACTCTGTATAACCACTCCCTATAACTCCTCTTATTACTCCGTATAACCACTCCCTATAACTCCTCTTATTGCTCCATATAACCACTCCCTATAACTCCTCCTATTGCTCCGTATAACCTCTCCCTATAACTCCTCAAATTACTCCGTATAACCACTCCCTATAACTCCTCATATTGCTCCGTATAACCTCCCTATAACTCCTCCTATTACTCTGTATAACCACTCCCTATAACTCCTCTTATTACTCCGCAAACCACTCCCTATAACTCCTCCTATTACTCCGTATAACCACTCCCTATAACTCCCCATATTGGTCCATGGGAGAGGGAGTGGCTCAGTGAGTAAAAGACACTGAGTGGCACTGAGAGTGTGAAGCAGGGGAGCCTGGTTCAATTCCCGGTGTCGGCTCCTTGTGACCTTGGGCAAGTCACTTTATCTCCCTGTGCCTCAGGCACCAAAAACATAGATTGTAAGCTCCAAGGGGCAGGGACCTGTGTCTGCAAAATGTCTCTGTAAAGCGCTACGTATAACTAGCAGCGCTATACAGAAACATGCTATTATTATTATTATTATATTATGGAACGGCTGCCTATAACTCACCTTATTGCTTTCTATAACCGTTCCCTATAACTACTCATATTTTTCATACAACCACTCCTGGTAACTCCTTTCTAACTACCCCTATTGGATCATATAACTACTCTCTATAACGTTACCAAACTCCTCTTATTGTTCCATATAACCGGCTTCTGATAATCTCACCCTTACTAATATTGCTACACTCTCTATGACCTGTTACTCGACATACAGAAACTGCTCAATGCACAGGTAACCCAGCCACGTTTTAGCCCTCAGACTTCTAGTTATCGCTGACGTGGGGGCCTGAGTCCCTAATGACACGGTGGCACACGAAGCTTACGGTCAGATGGTGGGAATAAGGACACAATGTATGGGTGGTACAATGGCTTTATATATGCCCTGGGTCAACCTCAATACATGGTGATCCTCAGCAGAAGACCCTTACCCATAATATGCACAATCGTAATACATTACATTCAACTGTAACACTGTGCGTGTGGCAATTAGTGTCAGTGGTGCGTCACTCATGGTGAGGAACTGTCAATTAGAATGTTCTAATACAGTCCAAGCCTTTCCCGGACAAAACCAGCTACTGGGTATACTTTAACTGTGCCCTTGTCTGACCGTGTATAACTACATACAGTACAGGGGAAGGTATGGTGTTTATTACAGCAATTACAAAAAAATATCTCGGCAGCGCCTCCAATGTAACACCACCACGTTTTAGTCTTCACTGTTTCCTCTGCTGGTTGGTTCCTCAATAATTTGAGTCATGTAATTGTCTTTAAGCACCCCCAAAACCTGTTTCCTTACGTTGTTATACTAATCTCATTGCCCCACTCTACTGTATATCTGGTTAATTAAAATTAAAATCACCCATTATGCAAACATGATATAGTTTTCATCTTTTCTCCAATGTGAAAAAGTATTTAGGCTTCCTCAATCTCAGATATTTGGTGTTTTATAGCATATCCCTACAAACCTTTTCTTTGTACTTATACCTCCACTGCTTATTTCTATCCACAAGGTCTCTACATTTTGATAATTTCCTTCATAAATATCTTCCCTTATAATCCAGTTTAACATATAAACATACTCCACCTCCTCTTCTATTTGCTCGATCCTTCCGGATAAAGGGAATAGCCCTCGAAATTAACTGCCCAGTCATGAGTTTCATCCCACCATGTTTCAGTAATGCCTATGATATCATACTGCTCCCTTGCAGCTATTAATTAAAGCTCCCCCATTGTATCTGTCAGGCTTCTTGCATGCATTTAATGTTTTTTCCAGTCTGTGCTATTATGTTATCTGCTCCTGCCTTTCTACTTCATTTGTATTTAGTCTTTAGAAGTTTTCTAGTATTACCTGTGTAGCCCTCTTACCCCTTTTTGGGAAGAGTCTATGGGTGCTGATATTATCTGTTGGCTCACAGAGATCTGAGCCTCCGCCACTGAGAGCCTGTGGTATACCTGAGTTACTTGATGACAGCGCCTCCACCTGAATGGGATCCCAATTGGTGGGGATAACCCTGTGCAGGAACAAATAATAATACTACACAGAATATAATAATAACCTTTACTAAGCACACATCTCGGTACATATATATATATATATATATATATATATATATATAAAATCTTAACCACTCTATATTGTATAGATGGTACAATTGCCCACACACCATACCCGGCTGTAGTAACTGTGAGGATTCTGGAGCCACGCCGCTCTCGGCGTGCTCCTCACTTACCTGCAGCTCCATCTGGGTCTCCCGCGGCACACGTGGACTCCGGAGGCAAGCCGCCGTCAGCTCTTCCATCTATGCGCGCGCGCGCACATCTTCCTTCCTCTTCTGCTCTCAGAGCAGGGCGGGGGTCCGCACACGCAGCCGATGGCCCTGCCTCACGGAGGCGCGGCCACACGGAGGCGCTCCCGCCTCTTAAAGGCACAGCGCCCCTTGTGATGGCTACCACTAAACATAGCCAGGCTGCTGGGCTTTATGGCTCCTTCCCTGGGACTGCTTCTGAACCTACACCTGCTGTAACCTGGCCTTTCCACACACCCCTACCTTGCTGCGCTGCTATTGGTTCCTCTCTCCTATATATACCCTGCAGAGTCACTGACTCGTTGGCTGAGCATAGAACCAGTTGTTCTCACCATTCCCTGCCTCCTTAGTCTATTCCGCAGACTTCCTCGTGAACTGAACCGGCTTCCGCTACGTCTACCTGTACCTCTGGCATCCCGAACTCGGCATACGGCTACACGACTCTCCGCACCTCTGGCATCCCGATCCTGGCTTACGGTAAACGACAACGTCCCTCTCTCTAACCCCGGACTTGGCTAACGGCCTCTCTACCTACCGTACCTCTCCTACTCCGATCCGGAATCCCAGACCACTCTTCAATCAAGACGTGCCCTCGTGGCTGTGGGTGGCGTTATATCCTATCCCACCTCAGCACCGCGGTCCCGTCTCGTTTGTGGTGAGCACATCCTAACAGTAACCCACCACAGTGTTACCCCACACCGTGTCCACAGTACTGTCCAAGGGCCCTTGGCCACTCTACCACGCAAGTGTCCCCAAGTGAAACCCCCCACCCTTTAGGCGTGATCAGCGCTGTACTGTACAGTGTTGGTGCACTTGTAGAATGATACCTGCCCAAGGATCCTGCACCTGGGTATCGCAGAATACAACAGGGAATCTGTCCGGTCCGACGTCATCCGCCACCGCGTGGGGTGAATTCCGGCGTGGATAATATCACCTTCAGGATAGTCTGTGTCCTTTGGGGCGTTCTGGTCCCAGAACCCACCTTGCAGGGCTGCGCAGCATAGCAGCTGTATCCCTGACTACCAAAGGGCTAATGGGGCAGAGTACCTATCTAAGGGCTTGTCCCTAAAACAAACACAAGCTTTACAGGTGAGCCGGGGTCTAGCTGGGGCCTAGGGGAAACAGTCTGGCCTAGTACAGAGGAGCACTGCTCCCTGTACACTACCTGACCCTTTGCTGTCCCTCATTCGACTAGCGTGGTCTCCGCGCACCAAATGTATCAATCCCCTGAGCAGGGGAACCAGGCCGCACAATTGGCCGCCTCGCAGCATGTGATAAGTAGCCCGAGGGCTGCTGGGAACTGTAGTTCCCCATTGAGCCTTGTATCTCTAATGGCCGTCGTGGGGACCCCTCTGCGCATGTACAAGGGGTAGCAAGATGGCCGCCGTACTCCCAACCTGCGCATGCGTGAACTGAAATGGCTGCCGCCGGACTGTGCATGTGTAACTCTGCACACAATGGTGGCGCCCTGCAAATGGAGCCGCCGGCGACGCGATCGCCTCCTCCACCACACTGGCACCTGCCAAACGTACCCGCACCGCTCCCACGCCGAACCGAAGATAGAGAGGGGCAGGGGAAACCCTGGCTACACCTGTGTCCCGGGAGACCATTCACAGAATCAAGAACCAGACAGGACATAAAGATCAAGTAAACAGGTGTTTATTTAGATTGTAACCAAGAGACACAGCACGCAGTCATTTAACAGGTGAAAACAGGGGTAATCCTAGCAGTCCCAGGAGCCGGTGCCACCAAAATGGCTGACACGGCGCAGCTTCCACTCCTGTGGGGGATCGGTAATTCCAGGCAGCGCTGGATGCAAGGCATAGGCAGGCAAGTTTAAATCAGAAAGGCACGCAGCCTCGTCTTGGGTTTTTCTGGCACAAGCTCAGAGTACACCATTTAGTCCATCTACACGTCAGTCCAGGAATGATCTGTGAAACTGAGATTGGCTGCCCCTTTTCTACTGTAGTTTCCTGTCTCCATAGCAATTCATGGTGAAAGGGTGGGGACCAATCACAACATGGAAGCTGCTTGTGAAACCAATCGCAGCATGGATGCTAAGTGGGCGAATCACAGAGCGATCTACATAGGCCAATCAGGTCTGTGGGAAGTTCAAACTAACTGAGACCTGAGTCAGTTAGGTCTTAAACTAGAACCTCAGGTCTAGTTTCAGCTGGATACCTCCTGTGGAGATAGATGGCTCAGAGTCTGAGCTGAACAATGGCCCTGCCCTTAGTCACAGATTCCCAGGCCTTAGTACGCACCCCTCCCCCTCCAGTCCCAGCAATAGCCATTTGTCCAGACGTGGTCTGAACAAAGTGTTTCTCAGCCCTGCATGTCCAGAGCCCTTGGCTATGCTATAAACACATTGTTATGCTTGCAGTTACATTACACACAGAAAATAAAGGTTTATACATATATTCACATTATATATTTGGCCAGATAAGCCACAATAGGATGTATATACAGGGAAACCCTATATATTCATCCAGACGATAGGACAATGGCTGGGCTTCACCTTTATTATAAGAGCCTCATTGCCCATATCGTCACAATCTGTATTTAATATGGGTGTCTCTCCCTTCTTGCCAAACTCCCCTTGCCCCCATTCCATCTCCATGACCCATCCCTATCTGTTCTATTTAGTTCCATATCTGTTTGTTGTCCCTCCCCCCTTGTTCCTAGTTTAAAATCTCCAACATTGTTATCATTCTCCCTGTAGAGGGAGAAAGGGGGTGGCCCGGTATTAAAGGGGTTGCACCCCATATGGCCATCCCCTGACCTCACCAGAGAGACAAGGGGTTAGCTGGACTGCGGTCCAGGGATGAGGTTTGCACCTTGTTGTACCTTGAAAATGTATCTTCCCCTGTTCCCATGTTTCATTATAAGCATGTATTTTAATGTTTTAAAGTGCATTTCTGTATCTCCAGTTCTGGAGGTCGCAGAGAATTCATATTTGGCCAATATGTGGAGTCACTGTAGGCATTAAAAACTGGCAAAGGTCGACCCACTGAGCCCACCAGAATGGAACTTATTAATATGTGTAGATATTAAAGTTTATATGTATTTTATTTTGGATCTGTTCTGAAAATGCAGACGCCATCTGCTAGGCTAATAAGTCATGAAGGGCAGTTAGCTGAGTAGCCTAAGCATGGTGATCAAAAAGTTAACTGCCTTGATTGTTTACCCAATGTCTAGGGATTAAGTATTAATCAATCAACAAACTCTGCCAGTCTAATTGTTACCTGAGGGCAAGGGTTAGTCTGTGTCTCCACGTTAGATAATTGTTCACCAATAGGCTGTATTCAATGTTAAGAATAGGGTTGCACAGGTATATAAACTGTGTCAACCCTACAGTTTTGAGTTGTGCTTCTGATTCCACCTGGAATGTCACCGGATTGATGGAGAATTGCTAGCGGATAATTCTCCATTCCCCAACCCTAAGTAAGTGTTACCTTCTTGTCTGTTAATTGTACTATATTGATGTGTTCACCTTATTTAAGGAATAAATTATATTTTATTATATCTAAGCCTCGTTCAGTTCAACCCAGATATTTGGTGTTCATTATATCTTGTCATAAACTACCGTGACACTCCCCCCTCCCGGGCACACAACAAACCCTCTTCATTAAGGTGCAATTCATCCCTACCATAAAGATAGCACCTCTCTGAAAAGGAGTCAGAATGCCCTAAAAACCCCAAACCCTCCTTCCTACACCACACCACTTTCTTAGTCATGCATTAACCTCCCTAATCACCGACTGTCTCCCTGGGATACCGCATGGCACTGGTAGTATTTCCGAAAATACTACCTTGGAGGTCGTTGCCTTAAGCTTTTGGCCTAGATCCCTGAAATCAATTTTTAGGGCCATCCATCTTTCTCTAACTTTGTAATTGGTGCCAACATGTACCAAGGCCACTGAGTCAGTCCCACCCCCTCCCAATAATCTGTGTACCCAATCTGCAATGTGCCACACTCGAGCACATGGGAGACAACAAACTGTTCGGTTCATGCGATCATGGCAACAGATTGTCCTATCTACGCTCCTAATAATGGAGTCCCCTGCCACCACAATCTTTCTTGATCTCTGAGTATCCTGAGCCCCCTCTGTGCTGGAGGAACTATTCCCCTGGCTGCTAGAGAAATCAGTCGCCCCGAGCCTTTACATTCCTGCCCTGACACTCCCAATATCTTCACTCAATCTGGCAAATCTGTTTATTGTGCATATATAATTGACATGAATGAGAGTTCTTCTTTTTCAGCACCTAATGTTTTTGCTGATTTAATGACTGGTGAATCTGGGCCTGAATCTTATAATGAGCTATGAAAATCTTATATCTTTTAGAATCCAGTTCAGGTTCCACTGATGAATGGCGACTCTGAATCACAGGTAACACTGTTCTATAAAATACTTTACCAGCTTTATTGAACTAAATACTAGAGATGAGCGTAACCTTTCCACAAGTTTATGTATTTGGGGAATTTTTGACATTCACGGCTGGCGACAAATGTTGGAGAATCCGAAACTTCATCACACTGTCGGAGATGAATGCTCTTCTCTATTAGTAATAATCAATCAATTAACAATATGGGTGCTGAAACACGTCCAGTCCATTGGGGGTTTGAAGAAAGAGTCAGAAAGTCAGTCCAATTTACTGTAATATAATATAATTCAAAGCTTGATGGTAAAAACCACGTAGGTTTTTTCTCAGTTTAGAACTTTTACTGCACTAAACGTGCAGGGAAACAGCAGGGTGAAAAACTATCAAAGAAATATATGAATGCAATCAAACATGCACTAGTTATTACTGGGTTATTTGCACCATATTAGACATGCATATAGGCCACACCTACTAGTCAATATGATAATTTTCCATTGTTCACTAGAGCTTATTCTTCTTACCTTCTATCAAACTAGATGTTTGCTGTTAGAAAATAATTGGTCCCTGTTACCCATCTTGACCTTGCTTCCCAGCTCTGAAACCTGCTTATCTCCTTTGTTTTTGCATTCCAATGTGCTACTGAAATGATTTGCTAAGATATGTCCATATTATATTTTTAGGAGGCAAGGTCAGACTGACCGATCTTTGGATGATACTTCTGGTGAGACGCAGGTAACAGCATTCTATAAAATACTGGACCAGATTTATGGATCTAAACCTTTTGCTATTAAGGAGCAATTCAATATAAGTCCCGCCCCCCAACCTCCGATTTAATTTCCCATTCAAAGCAATGGGGTTTTGGTATATACTGAATTACTAAATGTGTGATACCCAAATAAATCTATGTTTAAGTAAACATATCTATAATTGGGAAAGAATTGCATCCAGGAAAATATAGTGCATTGTAAAATTCTTTTTAGTAGCTCTACTTATTGTAGCTGCTGATAATGCACTGTATAATAATATGGAGCACATCTATACATTCCAGCCCCTGATAATAAACATTCTGTGCTGTGTAAGGAATAATATAATTAATCAGAGCGTACTGCTTTAGTACTCATAGGTGTTGTTTTTATTACTTCCCATTCAGATCTGATACTGGAGGATCCAGCTCAGCTTCCTCCGTGATGCTGGATAATTGGCTGCACTGGACATCATTTATAAGAGAGATTTTAGTGCAAGTGTCTGGGTTGAATGTATATAGTGTTCTTCACACTATTTCTGGACAGTCCATCATCTCCATCTCACTAATTACAAAAACAATTAAGGACGAGAACAGCATTAATTAGAAATGGATCTTCATTGCGGATCGGGTAGACAGATTGTTGGGGGGGGGGGGCTGGGATTGACCCGGCGGTCTTGGTACACATTGGCACCAATGACAAAGTTAGAGAAAGATGGAGGGTCCTAAAAATGATTACATGGATCTAGGCTAAAAGCTTAAAGCAAGGACCTCCAAGGTAGTATTTTCTGAAATACTACCAGTGCCATGCGCTACTGCAGGGAGACAGTCAGAGATCAGGGAGGTTAATGCATGGCTAAGAAAGTGGTGCAGGAAGGAGGGGTTTGGGTTTTTAGAGCACTGGGACTCCTTTTCTGAGAGGCGCCATCTATATTCTAGGGACGGATTTCACCTCAATGAAGAGGGATCTTCTGTGCTAGGGGGGAGAATGCTAAAAAGGTTGGAGGAGATTTTAAACTAGGATGGAGGGGGGAGGGGAATGAAACAGATAATTAACTAAATGGAATAGAGGAGGATACAAGGTGGTATGGAGGTAGAATGGGGGCAAGTGCAAGTTTGACAAGCAGTGAGATACCCATAGTAAATACAGATAATACTAGAAAACTTCTAAAGACTAAACCAAGTGGGCGCAGAAAGGAAGGCGCAGATGAGATAATAGTACAGGCTGAAAAAAAACTTAAATGCATGCTTGTTAATGCAAGAAGCCTGACAGATAAAACGGGGGAGCTTGAATTAATAGCTGTAAGGTGAGTAGTATGATATCATAGGCATTACTGAAACATGGTGGGATGAAACTCATGACTGGACAGTTAATTTAGAGGGTTATTCCCTTTTTTGCAAGGATCGAATAAATAGAAGGGGAGGTGGAATATGTTTATATGTTAAACCGGATCTAAAACCTATTATAAGGGATGATGTTTATGAAGGCAATGATGAAAATGTAGAGACTTTGTGGATAGAAATTAGCAGTGCAGGTAAAAGTATTAAGAAAATGTTTGTGGGAATATGCTATAAACTACCAAATATCTGTGAGATTGAGGAAGCTAAAATTCTTTTGCAAATGGAAAAGGCATCAAAACTGGGTCATGTTTGCATAATGGGGGTTTTAATTATCCAGACATAGACTGGGGCAATGAGATTAGCGTTACAACAAAAGGAAACAGGTTTTTGGGGGTGCTTAAAGACAATTATATGACCCAAATTATTGAGGAACCAACCAGGAGAGGGGCAATACTGGATTTGGTCATATCAAACAATGTAGAAGTAATAACAAATATTCAAGTCCTGGAACATTTGGGTAACAGTGATCATAGCATGGTCTCATTTGAAATAAATTATCAAAAAATAGATTTCTTGGGTTCAACAAAGACCTTAAACTTTAGAAAGGCAGATTTTAATAAACTGAGGTCTAATCTAGTAGTAATACAATGGGATGATGTTTTTGTAGGGAAAAATGTAGCAGATAAATGGGCAGTCTTTAAAACATTGTTAGAAAAGCACACTTATCAGTGTTTACCCTTGGGTAATAAGTATAAAAGAAATAAGTCAAAACCAATGTGGCTAAATAAACAGGTAGGGGAGGAAATGGACAAGAAGAGGAAGGCGTTTAGATTCTTTTAAGTCAGAAGGGACGGAGACATCGTATCAGAATTATAAGGAATGCAACAAAATGTGCAAAAGGTCAATCAAATTAGCAAAAATGGATAATGAAAAAAGGATTGCAATAGAAAGTAAGGTCAACCCTAAAAAGTTCTTTAAGTACCTTAATAACAAAAAAATGAGAAAAGAATATATAGGACCCTTTCAGTGTGAGATGGGTAGGCAGATTATTATTGGAGATAAGGAAAAAGCTGAGGTATTAAACAAATTCTTTGCCTCTGTGTTTACCAGGGAAGAATCAAGTTCAATAGTAGTGCCGCAGGAGGAAGCCACAACCTCCATATTAATGAACAATTGGTTAACTGAGGAAGAAGTTCGTAAGCGACTTGAAAAAATTAAAGTAAATAAGGCACCTGGCCCCGATGGCATACATCCAAGAGTTCTCAAGGAGTTAAGCTCAGTAATAGCCAAACCATTATATTTAATATTCAAGGACTCAATTTCCACAGGCTCAGTACCACAAGATTGGCGTAAAGCAGATGTGGTGCCTATATTTAAAAAGGGAGCTAGATCACAACCGGGAAATTACAGACTTGTAAGCCTGACTTCAATAGTAGGGAAACTATTTGAAGGTTTAATACGGGATAATATTCAGGAATACCTAATGGAAAACAAAATTATTAGTAATAGTCAGCATGGATTTATGAAGGATAGATCTTGCCAAACTAACCTTATTTGTTTCTTTGAGGAGGTAAGTAGGAATTTAGACCAGGGTAATGCAGTTGATGTGGTCTACTTAGATTTTGCAAAGGCTTTTTATACGGTTTCACACAAGAGGTTGGTGTACAAAATAAAGAAAATTGGACTCAGTAATAATATATGCACCTGGATTGAAAACTGGTTAAAGGACAGACAACAGAGGGTTGTCATAAATGGAACTTTTTCAGGTTGGGCTAAAGTCGCGAGTGGAGTACCTCAGGGATCAGTACTGGGACCCCTGCTTTTTAACTTGTTTATTAATGACCTTGAGGTTGGGAACGAGAGCAAAGTCTCCATCTTTGCTGATGATACTAAATTGTGTAAGGTAATAGAATCAGAGCAGGATGTAATTTCTCTTCAGAAGGACTTGGAGAGACTGGAAACGTGGGCAGGTAAATGGCAAATGAGGTTTAATACAGATAAATGTAAGGTTATGCATTTGGGATGCAAGAATAAAAAGGCGACTTACAAATTAAATGGAGATATATTGGGGGAATCCTTGATGGAGAAGGATTTAGGAGTGCTTCTAGACTGCAGGCTTAACAATAGTGCCCAATGTCATGCAGTAGCTGCAAAGGCAAACAAGATCTTATCTTGCATCAAACGGGCAATGGATGGAAGGGAAGTAAACATAATTATGCCCCTTTACAAAGCACTAGTAAGACTACACCTTGAAAATGGAGTACAAGTTTGGGCACCAATCCTAAGAAAAGACATTATGGAACTAGAGAGAGTGCAGAGAAGAGCCACCAAATTAATAAAGTTAATGGACAATCTAATTTATGAGGAGAGGCTAGCTAAATAAGATTTATTTACATTAGAAAAGAGTCGTCTAAGAGGGGATATGATAACTATATACAAATATATTCAGGGACAATACAAGGAGCTTTCAAAAGAACTATTCATCGCACGGGCAGTACAAAGGATTCGGGGGCCATCCCTTAAGGTTGAAGGAAAGGAGATTTCACCAGCAACAAAGGAAAGGGTTCTTTACAGTAAGGGCAGTTAAAATGTGGAATTCATTACCCATGGAGACTGTGATGGCAGATACAATAGATTTGTTCAAAAAAAGGTTGGACATCTTTTTAGATGGGAAAGGTATACAGGGATATACCAAATAAGTATACATGGGAAGGATGTTGATCCAGGGATTAATCCGATTGCCAATTCTTGGAGTCAGGAAGGAATTAATTTTTCCCCTTAATGGGGTTTTTTGTTTGCCTTCCTCTGGATCAATAAGTAAGTATAGATATAGGATAACATATCTGTGGTCTAAATTTATCATAGGTTAAACTTGATGGACCTACGTCTTTTTTCAACCTCATCTACTATGTAACTATGTAACTATGTAAATATGCTAGAAAAATGGAGGCCTGTTGTTATTGGTCTCACTTCTGTGTCACTATCAGTGTTTCTCACCTTTAGGCCCGTACTATAGTGCGCGTGCCTGTGCTAACGCGCGTGCACGTGCCGCACACTTTTTGTGTGTATGCTGTGAGGGAGTGAGGTACTGTGTGTGTGTGTGTGTGTGTGTGTAACATATATACACATACATATATATATATATTATTAAGGTTATGGTGGGTAAAAAAAGTGACAAAAACCCTCCACAGTATAGCATACTGTATAGCAACTGTAGATACAGTAATATTTACAGTATATGTATATATACATACATTTCAGCGGTGGTAGCGGCCCGAATTCTTTATTTTACTCATCTTCCCCCCTGTGGGCTGGTTCCACGCTCTCTGCCGTGCGCGCGTGCGGCCCTATTACAGAATGGCTGACTAACCTCAGCCAACTATAACTGTCGCGCGCGTGCACGGCAATCGCGCGCACTATAGAACAGCCCTTAAAAGTACAATACCTACTGTTCATCAACCTTGGCACAGTACCTGATGGATGTCATTATTTTTCGTGCAAAAAAAGTGTATGACATAATGTCATTTTATGATTACATTTGCAATGTTAACTTGCACTAACTTACACTATGTAACTTGTCATACAGATCCAGGTATATCCTACAATATGAACTTCTTTTAAGACCTTGTGATTTGTTTCCCTGTAATCCCTGTATCATCTCAAAGTTGGGCAAAGGTCTCAGATACCATCATGTAGTTTAATTGTGCTATGGAATTTAAAGTTTACACATCAATTGGTCCATAGACTGAAATATGATCACCCACTTACAGGGCAGCAGACTGATTTCCCGGTGCCCAGGACTAGTTACATCCGCCCCCCCCCCTCCTCCCCGTCAGTATTGCGAGCCCCCTATTTCCCACCCCACGAGTCGCCTCTATTTCCCACCCTCTTCCCATGTATTTCTCCGTCTCACTCCCTCTTCCTCAATTACCTCCCCTCCCGCCTCGCATGCATTTCTCTCCCCTGCATCTCATTCTTACTCCCTCTTTTCCTCACTCCCTCTCCCCCTCTCTCCTCTCACTCAATACCCCCCACAATATACATATAACTCCACTGTCCCAAAACATTTTAAAAAGACCCCCAATACATTTTAAAAAAGCCCCCCACATATTTTAAAAAGCCCCCACCCCCAATACATATAAAAGACCCCACAATACATATAATCAAGACCCCCACTCCTCCAATACATATTTTAAAAAAAATACACTTACCTTGTGGATGGTCTGCGGGGGGCCGGCACTACAAGTTGGGCCCGACCTCTGGCCAGACCCGGCTGGCGGTCCTCTCGTGGCCAGGCCCCGGCCCTCACTCACTGCAGGCCTCTATCCCTCTGTCTCACCCCGAACTGGCACGCACTGGGTCTCCCTCCCACGCACTGGGCCAAGCCTACTTCCGGCGCGCTGACGTCACAGAGGCCCGTCGGTATGGGACAGTGATAGAGGCCTGCATCTGAGAGGGAGCCGGGAGAGGACCGGCTTCCGGGCCTGGCCAGAGGTCAGGCCCAAGTTGCGCCGCCGGGCCCCCCTGCCGCCACTGGGCCCCGGACACCTCTACCTTTTGCCCCCCCCCCCTGTCGGCGGCCCTGCCGTCTTACAGAAATCATGTTCACCCATAGACAGCCGTTTACACGGCTTTAAATGAATTTAATATTTTGTAATGTAAATAAAAGTACCGCTTGCAGTTCATTTGCATGTCTCAGACAGGTCTGCAACCCGGTCTTTCCCCATTATTGCTTAGCAAACAGTGCTTTCATTGGAGCAAGGGATTCTGGGTAATGACATGCAAATTAGCAGTGTGTCACTCTTTACTTCTCATCCATTTGACATTTTGCAAAAAAATTATGTTTTCTACATTTTCAACACAAACTATTTGATCTACCCATTACATTTCTTAGAAAAATCTTAGATCTAGTATCATTATACAGTAGGTCTCCATAAAAAGGGAGACTTTTTTTTAAACATAAATATAAGTCAGCGATTCATCACTCTGCCTTCTTGTTACATTGGCTTTTTTTTTTTTAGAAACCATATACTGTAAATAGCTGTATATACTGTAACATTATCAAATAAATAACATTTATATTGTATTGCATGTATTTTAAAATATAGAATTTATAATGGGAGCCATATTTAAGAGATCACAAATAATTAGTACAAAAAGATGCTGACAATGTTTTAGATCAATATTCTGTTTATACGGTATATTTCCCTATATAGAGGTTACACAGTTACATAGTAGATGAGATTTAAAAAAAGATATACTGTATGTCCAAGTTCAACCTATGCTAAATTTAGATGACAGATACGTTATCCTATAAGCGTACTTACAGTATATTGATCCAGGGGAAGGCAAACACAAAACCCCAGTGACATATCATCTAATGATATTTCATAAGGGGAAAAATAAATTCCTTTCTGGCAGCAAATATTGGCAATCAGATTACACCCTGGATCAACATACTTCCCATGTTTACTTATTTGTTATATCCCTGTATACAGTAGCTTTCCTTTCTAAAAAGCTGTCCAACCTTTTTTTTAAGATATCTATTGTATCTGCCATCACAGTCTCCATGGGTAATGAATTCAACATTGTAACTGCCCATACTGTAAAGAACCCTTTTCTTTGTTGCTGGTGAAATCTCTTTTCCTCCAACCTTTAAAAATAAATAAAAAATATTAGATAATAAGCTCCTTGGTGCCTGGATTTTCTTCTTATTGTCTCAGTTTGTCTTAACTTATGTATGTACTTGTACTGATAATATCATGAGATATTAAGTATTATAATCAATCTGGTGCTTCAGGGGTTAATGTGGTTACCATTTGTCGTAAAAATATAAGATATTGTGTTTAACAGGTCAGGACCCTTCCTGTGTCTGCTAATCTACAAAAAGGTCTTATTTGAAGGGGTATCACAGACTGGACCACTACAAGTAGAATATGTGTTGTATGGGACTGATAGAATCTAGAGATAAGGGCATTTGTTGTGCTAGAGATGGGATTAAATCATGGCTCTCCTAACATTTTTTTATATACAGGCAGATTTCAAAGGGTATTCTTTGGGGGGTTCTGCAAGGTTCAAGGAGTGGGGCTTAGAAGGTATTCCACAAGAGTGAATTTATTAAAAATTAGGATATCGGGTAATAACGTCTATTCTAAAGAATAACGTTTAGATATTTGAAATCATTGCAAGAAGACTAATGCTATAAGGCCAAACCCTTCATGTCCAGGAGGTGATAAAGGGCAGATATCCATTTGTCACTCAAATTTAGGAGCAAGCCGGTCAAAATTAGTGTTGTTACATTCAGCAAACTTGCCTGAATTTATTGATATGACTCACATCTAAGTATTAAAGAAATTCAAATATATTTAGGCACATTTTAAATGTCTTTTTAGAGGAAGCTTTTTTTCTAAGTTGTTAAACTGTCAACCCAGCAGCTGATTTACGACAGGGGTGGGCTTATGGTGTTCATAATGAAGGGAAGTCAAAGTACTGTAAAAGGCCCTACTTTTTAATTATGAATGAGAATTCAACAGAGGTGTTTTGGGAGCACACACACATGAATTTTAATCTTCTGCTCCAGTGACATCTCTGGGAAAGACCTATGACGTGACAATGTACTGTATAGGGATTTCTGTTTTATCCTTTTATATTAAGAAACTGTTCTGCATTTATTGTAATTGTATGTTCTTTTTTTCTGAAATCTAAAGCACTGTATTTTTATATATTAAAACAATCTTGGATAAGTATTGCTTTGGCCTCTGAATGAACTGTTGCATGCTTTGTAGAGAGTATTTACATTTTCGAACACATTTTACTACAACAGACAGTTTTTTTTAATAAGTGTGTGTGTGTGTGTGTGTGTGTGTGTGTGTGTGTTTTGTTTGGGTGGTGTGTGTGTGTGTGTGTGTGTGTGTGTGTGTGTGTGTGTGTGTGTGACAGGGATAAATATTTGATGTTTTAGTCCCTTATGATCATTATATACCCTCCACAATTGAATGGGTAATGATGAGAGAGGTGTCTGTCAGAGCAACCCCGCTAGTGGATACAGAACTACCACTGTTAGTAATAACAATAGTGACCAATAAGATTGTGAAGCGCCGCTATTTAACCCGCCCCTCTGCTATGTGACACCCCCCTACTGACTGAGAGCACGAAACGCGCGCGTCGGCTAGTCCTATCATGGGCACGCGCAGGGACTGCACTCAGACAGTAGCAGTCAGTTCACACAGCGACCGGTGCTGGTTCCTGCTCCTGCTCTTAAGGAGACTGTAGCCGTGATTACTCTGACAGCGACTGTCTCCGTGTAGGTGTTTACAGGGCAGTAGAGTTCCTACTTCTGTTAAGTGGCTGTTACCCATTCATGAATATTTGTTACAGCTTACTATGGATACTTTTAATAGCTCATTAAGTGGTTCAAGCTCATTCATGAATATGGGCTATAACTATATTTAACATCATTATTTTAGTACTCTGTAGTGTTGCAGCTCATACAGCAACTGCTGCTATTTTGTCTTGTACACTTAATTACAAGGGAGAATATATTTACACTACATGAGTTCCTATACATATCAGTCACTTAGCTCTTTATTTGAATAGAGCTAGATTGGAGCTATAACATTTGTGGCTGGACAAGTGCAACATCAGTAGCTACTAAGTATCTTATATTGCCACATCAAAGAAGGATCATTAAGAGGGGTTTGGTGTCTTTGTTCTGATATACTATATGTGCTGTGTACTATAATTTGCACCAATCCTTAGGTAGCCGTGTACTCCATAGGTGCAGGTCACAAGCCTTCAATACTCCTGTTACATGCAGCAAGCTATCACACAAATGTCTGCAATACTCACTAATTGATCACACTTATTCAATTAAAGTGTTGACAGGGTTCCGTAACATGAGTGGCTGTCAGCAGCACCCTCTCCTCTACTCAAAGCCTATGTACACTAACTTAGGCCTCGGCCAGGGTGGCTCTGAGTGGGCGCGCTCAAGCTGGCCGCGATGAAACACATTGCGCCAATGTGTGTGGCCAGCGTGAGCGAGCGTCGGCGCTCAGGGCAAGCAAATTTGCCGCTCTCAAGCGCGTCACGTGAGCGGTTCGCCCAATGAGGGCGAACCAGCTCCGTGATGTCATGGCTGCGCCCCCATGCGAGCGAGCGTGCGCCTAGCTGGCCACGAATAGCCCGGCCGAGCAGGACACAGTGCACGAGCGCCAGGGCGCCCTTTCCCTGCTTGGCCGCAGCCTAAGGGTACTCTGCATTTCGGACCCCTTTATATAATTGATTTAATACAGCGCAACTATCTATTTTAGTATTCGTGATCCAGCGTGTCAACACTACACTCGACATAGGATCATTAGCGTTTGTCTATTGTCTGTGCATTTTAGCCACCATTATTTTAGTATTTATGATCATTAAAGTTTTTATTTTAATTGTACAACTAATCATTTAGTTCAGGGAGCACGAGTGCTATATGATGGGTTTCTTTTCTCCTCCAGTATACCATATTAGCCTACCCATCAGCACCCCTCCTACACTCTAACTTTATTAAGCTGAAGCGAGGCGTCCCTATCGTTTAAGTCTTTAAGGTGTGTCCAGTACTGGACGGTGTCCTATGACAGAGCACTGCTTGGTAAATATAACCCTATATCATACCACACCTGGCTTTTTAACGTTAGAATTGGCAAACAAATAGGGGAAACTGGTAAAGACTTTTATCAATTTTATTATAATTTGTGTCAACATAACTGCTCCTGTGAACGCGGCGCAGGAAAACACTATTGGAGCAAAGACGGCAGATTAAATTGATGCTCCACAATTCCTTAACTTCTCTCCCCCCTGAACAGAAGAATAGGAGAATATCCAGAGCAGCAACTGGACGGCAGAATCAAGTCGGACAGTACCCAGGTAGATCAAGTAGAAAAGGCTTTATTAGGACAAATAGGAGATGGCAATCTCCATAAAACACCTACGCGTTTCACACCTCAATGGCGCTTTCTCACGGAGTAGGGAACAAGGAGTGAACAAACATTTCAATACATTCTTGACCGCCAAATTGCAGGTGAGTGCAATCCGTAATTAAAAATGATCAAAAGTGATGCCACCAATCGTTATCCATGCAGGTTAACCCCTAATGGGTGGGTATTCTGTTAAAACTCTGTGGATAGAGATCAGGGAATAAGTAAATCTATATGAGTCCTATGTTAAATGAAAAAAATATTGTTTTATAATGCCCAAATGCGCTCACATTTCTTCTTAACCGCTAATGGGGTTAATCAAATATGGATTAATCAATGAAGTAAAGATAGAGATAGACACCAAGTCTTAATGATAACAATGTGTTTTGCTATATTCATAAATTGGACATCAAAAAGGCCCATTATATATTTACACTGGGTTTAAAATCCTAAAGGCTCCTTTGGAAGTGTCTAAAAAAAACTAGCACAAATAGAACAAAATATCTCAATTCTACTAACAGAAACATTGTAATTCTCTGTATGTAAACATTTTTAAACAGCCAAGTCTATGTAGATTGAAAATGTATGTATTTGTTCCAGAGCTATACATTTAAATGTACTTAGAGAGCCTGAAGGGCAAAATGTGAAGTGTTTTGAAACAGGGTGATTAGTATCTTTTTTTAGGATCAATCTCAGGTGCTCCACAACACGGATTTTCAATAATCTCGTGGTAAATCCCACATACTGCTTGTGGCATCCACAGATCCAGAGATAAATTACATGATTTGTTTGGCATGAAATAAATGAATGGATTTTAAATTATGTTGTCTTCTCTTTATTATGAAAGTTTTGAGTTTTTTTGTTTTTTTATAAATATGGACATATTTTACCCCGACCACATTTGTGGGATCCTTTTAATTGTGGGAATAAGGTATTGCATTGTTTGGATATCACTGCGCACCACATGCTTGGTGAGAGCATGTTGCCCACGGTTTGTGCTTTTATAAAAAACAATTTTAGGGTCAGAACTGACCATGCTCCGGATCAAGGGGTCTAAAGACAGAGTATTCCAATGTTTCCTGATTACAGCAACCAAGCTGCAGCCATAATATCTATAATGAGTTATAAAATAAGGTGGATCTAGTAATGTCAAAATAAATCAATCCGTGTCTATCTGTGTGCAGTGCCACATCGTAGGCCTCTGATAGATCTTTCTGACCGTAGCCTCTGTTAATAAAACGAACCATAAAATCACGTGATTTGATTACAAAATTCTCTAGAGATTAACCATTTCTGCGCTGAAGCAGGAATTGACCCCGTGGGATATCCCTGAAGAGGGCACGGGAATGGCAACTCTTGGAGTGTAACAAGAGTTGCACAAATATTCTTTTCGGTATATCTCTGCTTGGACTGTTTTGTTGGTATCCACATATAATTATAAATCTAGAAACTGCACGTAATCCTGATGGTGATAATGAACTTAATTTAAAATGTACTCATTATCTTCTAAGTAAATAAAGAATTCTAACAATCTGTACACAGGTCCATTCCAGATTATAAGCAAATTGTCTATATAGAGCCTGTAGAATGCTGTTATGACAAAACAGAATTTTGTCTCCAAACACATAAGACATCTCCCACCAACTACTGTAGTGTTGTACCGGGTACAACTTAAAAAAAAAACAGGTAACGGGTACCTGGGCAAAATCAATTGTTCTACCCGGCCGGGTACCTGTTTGGCACTTACGTGCAGGGTGGAGGAAGACCGCAGCGACATCTATGAAGAGCAGCAGAGCTCCTGTGATGGTGTCATCATCAGAAGAGTCTTCAGCCGGCGTGGGAGCAGCAGGAATTCATTACACAGCATCCGGTAGCAGTGTGAGCCGTGGAACCATGTTACCATAGCAGGAGCATTCCTATTGGACAGCCGCTCCTGCTCCGGTCACATGGTTCCCCGGCACACACTGCTACCTGCTGCTGTGCTGTGTAATGGATTCCTGCTGCTCCCACACCGGCTGAAGAAACACTTCGGATGCTGACACAGCCATAAGACCTCTGCTGCTCTTCATAGATGTCTTCTGTCGCTGGCTGCAGGTAAGTGATGGGATTTTTTTCAGCTACTCTGACATTACTCGGCGCCAGAAATTACCCGAAACCGGGCCCACTTCTCAGTTGCTGGGTCCGGGTAATGTCCGGGTACCTGAAAAAGTGCCGGATAATTCTGGGTAGTCGGTACATCACTACCATCAACCCATGAATAGGTTGGCATACGATGGGGCAAAACAGGTGCCCATCGCTGTCCCACGTGTTTGGAGATAAAACTTACTGTCAAATAAAAAATAATTGAGTGAGTGCAAAGTGAATACTGTCTCATAAAAAGGTGATGTGGGCAGGTGATAGTGTAGCAGTAGAGTGTAAAAAGTGACTAGTTGCCGTGTATCAAGGCCGAACTGATTAAACTTTGTATCTTTGTTATATGTTGCGAAGGATCTTTCCGTTGCAGTCTAAATGTTGTAGCACATTAATAATTCATATCTTCACATTTATGTTCGTGCCACTGCTTCCCTGCGATTCCTCTCCTCACTGCACTGGTCCAGATAAGCCATCACGCTAATTGCCAGCATCCTCCTCCGAAATCTGGAAATAAAAGGGTGTATACTGTAAGTTCAAGGTAGAAAAAAAAAGTTTGGTTTCACGCACTGCTCTGTTTTTTTGAGCAGAGCTGCTACTTGTGTAAGAACAGGTCCCGATGTAACATTTTAGATTTACGCCACTTGAGATGTGGAGGATTTTTGGGGGGCAAATATGAGAGATATCAACTGCTTGGCCATATTTGTAGTTTACATGATAACCTGCAAATGTGGACATCAGTATATTGGGAGGACTATTCGTTTGCTGTGCACTACATTTTTAGAGCACAAGCACAACATTAAAATTGGAGTTATGTCCCATAGTCTACCCAAAAATGTTGCCATTTGTCAGAATAGGAAACCAGAGTGTATGAAAATAATGGGACTGGAGCATACACCCGTCTGTCCTAGGGGGTGATAGGTTAAGTACTCTGCAAACAAGAAACCTACTGGATTTTTACATTGAATAGTGTTTTCCCTCATGGTTTCAATGAGAATATTGAAACCTGCACCATAGTTTAAATACAACATGCCTCCTTCATTTTATATCTACATCTTATACTATTGTTGCCTTGGCATTTGCATTCTGTGTGGTCTTGCAAATACATAGTATTAGATTGGAGGAATAACACATACCGTTATTATTTGTAGAGATGCACATTGACATGTAGTTCTTTATTGTGTAATGATTGCAGTTTTGTGCTATCTGTTGGTGTTACTGTGTGTCCTCTTTCTTCCTCCCTCTTTTTTCCATTTAACCATTTACGTGCTTTTTACTTCTGTGTGTTTTTTGTTATCTACATACCAAGTTTGCACCTGACGGTTTAGACAGGATTTGTCCACTTGATATATATTGATTATGTTTTTCTTTTGAATGTCTACTAACGCATTTATATATGTCTATGTGCAATATTGATACTTGCTTTTATGTATTCTACATTTTTTTAAAACTTTTATTGGGCTCATATGCTATTCTTAATTGGGAGGGTATATTAGATACTCTCTCAGTACCCTTGGATATTCCCAGGATGAAGTTACTACAGCGGTGATGGTTTTGATATTAGTAATTTATGATTGTTTATCACAGCTAATTTAGCCCTTTTTTATTGTGCACAATTTTTCCATCTTATTTGCATTTGGTCTGTTATTACCTTTCATTATTAGAATCATTCATTATATTGATATTTTCAGTATTTAAGCACTTATTTCTTAGTGTATTAGTAGTTGTGAGAGCCAACCAGCTTCCCTTTTTAGCCCGGTCGAATCCCCAGGGCGCTGAGCAGACCTCCCGTCACTTAACCGCAACCTGTGCGTGGGTTTCCAATCACCTGCTGGCGTGTACGCCTCTCGCTCGTTGCTCTGCTTCGGTCTGCTTCCCAAACATGCGCGGCAAGTGACCGAGCACCGGTATAAGTGAGCGAGTGGAAGGAGTTCTGGAGGAACAAAGCTGAGACCACCTGGGAGATCAACAATCGGGATAACCACGTGGAGGTTTGTGGTGGTGGTTTGTGGGGGGAGAGGACGACTGGGCTGGAAGCTAAGGCACTGCATGACTAATTAAACTGGTGGTATATAGAGATGGGCAGCGTGAAGGTTCCATTACCCGCAGTAACCCACTTACACCCCCTGAGTGACTGTCTGCTATTATTGACTCCTTACATCCTCCATTAGCTCTCCAATTTGAACTCTCCAACTTATTTGTTATAGAGACATTGTGTTCCATCTATATCTGTCCTATCTCTCAGTATATACAGTATGCTTAGTGTTTATACACCTTCAAGTTGCAAGGAACAACTAATAACACGTTACCATCTATCAACTTGTGTAGAAATTGAGGTATCCCTTATTTTTCCTCTTCTGATAGTCTATTAACCCTCTCATTATTTGATCCACGTTTTTATTATTATATTTGTAACTATGCGCCGGGTGCTATAGATAAATATTTATATGTGGGGGGTTTTGTGTTAAAACCGGCATTGGGGCAGCATTGTTTAATACGTTTGTGAATTTATTAAGCTTCGACTTAATGGGCAGCACCTCCAGAGATGAAAGTGAACTTACATTGCTAAATAACTTTTTTTTTAAATTTCCATGGTAATTAACACGTTTGAGGTTTCATTTAATATTAACAACCATTTTCCACAGGATCAAACTGTTTGTCATCAAAATGATTATCTCGGCTATTTTCTTGTTTCAATGGAAATATGAACCCGTCATTAGTCTGAGGAACATACGTAGCTGAAATGCTGGAATCCAGTGTTCCCAGGGAAAAACAAAACATTTATTCATCACAAGTTAGTAGACAGGTACTTTAGCACGTTGTGAAGCATAATAAATGGAATCTTTTTTGATATCTGAATTGATTGCTACTGATCTTTTTAACGAACATACAATGCGACAAGTGAGTTCAATTGTATAGGAAGTATTACTCCTGCAGCAAGAACTAATTTCATGTGTATAATAAGTAAGGATACTGTACGAGTGAAGAGCAGATTTGTACAGTGGCAGACATCTTTAGAAAGTCCAGAAGGAAATGTTTCTACTTCAATAATTCTTCAAAACAGAAGAGTATTGACTGATTTCCAATGTTCAGGAAGAAAAGAACAACGTAAATAGTGTAAGTTGTTTATACAGAAACCAAAGATTTTGGACCATTGAAGCAGGTCTGGAAGTTTAAACCAGCGGCTTAAAGCTGCAGTTCAGTCAATATCCTGCATGTGTGTTTTTTTGTAATAAATCAGTTCTGTAGTAAGAAAAAATACTTTTAGCATTTTCTGTTTTAAATAAAACAACTTTGAAAGACCAATTTTCTTGTATTCTATTCTAACAAGCATGCTTGTTCCTATAGCAATGATTTACATTCCCCATATTTAAAGATGTCGCCAAACTTTGCCAATCAATAGACGGAGAACGAATTGACCGGCAGCTATGCAGTTCTTTAGGTAATTAGAGATTGCCCACATGAAACTATTTAAGTAAAAAAAAAAAGACTGAACTGCAGCTTTAAGGCTTCGTTCATAATGCAGGCTACGGCACGAGCTACTTAGCTCGCACCGAAACAAACAATAGGACGGCAATGTAGTACACATGCGCTACAGGGAGAGCGGCGCTTCGCAATACATACAAGTTTGTTTTGCAAGCGCGACGCTGGGAAGGAGGAGGAGCGCGGAAGTTAGCGCATCCTACTATGGACGCGGACTAAGAATAAACTTTGGGGGAACTGAAATTCTAGTGAAGGGGTAAACTTCCTAATTTCATATGTCTCATATGTTTCATATGTCATTTCAAGTCTGACATGTTCTCATCATACTGTTACTGGAGAAAATGGGGAGTTAGAGAGGAATTATAGGGAGCAGTTATATGGGGTAATAGGAGGAGTTACAGGGAGTTGGTATATGGGGCAATAGGAGTAGTTATAGGGAGTGGGTATATGGAGCAACAGGAGGAGTTATAGGGAGCGGCTATATGGGGTAATAGGAGGAGTTATAGGGGGAGAAACGTCCCCCGTCGCCTATTCTCGCCCCCGTCTCAAATCCTCTCCCGCGGCCCTACTCGGTCAAATCCTCCCCCCCGTCATGCGTCGGCAGAGGGGGGGTCGGGGGGGCGTGGCCAACCCCGCATGGGGCTCTCGCGGTCTCCGGAACTCCTCCCCTTCTGCTCCTCCCCCCCTCATCGTCAGGGTGGGGGCTCCGGGGAACGCGCGACCCTCTCTTGGCTGCCCTAAACTCGCCTCAAGGCCGCGCCCGTCTGGCTTAAAACATCGCGGGTCGGACCCTCCGGTCTCGTCCTCCCCCCGCGTCTCTCGGGGGCAATCAACGTCCCAACCAAACCTCTAAGCATCTCCTCCCAGTGACCACCCCACCTCGTCTGCTGCGGGGCGTCCCCAAATCCGTCCCAAAATTGCGCGATAAACATCTGCCTCAACACCCCACTGCAGTCTCACTCTGCCACAGGCCCGATCTGCGGTCCTTCCAACGCCGGGGCGGGCCAAACTCGCTCGTGGTGCTAAGCACCCCACCACCTCGACTCCATCCATGCAACGGTGAGGCAACCCCGAACGTCGGGTCTGGGCGGTCCTCCCCGGGGCGTCAGGACATCCTAGGGGGGGGGGCGGGGCTCGGCGAGAAAAGTAAAGGGGCGGTGTCGGGTACTCCTCCGGCGGCCCGGCCCGCTCCGATAACGGCGGTCGTGGCAGAAAAGAAATGGGTGAGAGTGGTGCACAAAATCCCGGATGCCCTCTTTTATATTTACGCAGGCCGAAAGATGAACGACGGAACAGAAAACGAAACGTGACTCGGCAATGTAGAACACGAGAAGACTTTCTTGGAAAGTTGAAGGGGGGGGGGAGTGATTAACAAAGAATCCAACGTTCTTAGTGTAATTGAATGGGCTACAAAGAGCACCCCAGCCGGGCCGTAGATTATAGACTACCCAGTACTTGGGGGGCGCTCCGCTCGCCGATAATATTATTGAGAGTGGCCCTTAAGACCGGAATAGGCTCATTATGCCAGCATTCCCAATGGGGTGCGTGCGGCATAGTTCGGGTGGCGATCGCACAAGGGAATTGGGCATTGCCTCTATCAGGATAAGCCATCCATAGTAATGGCGCGAGGCCGAAGACGTGGCAATGGAATTTTGGAGAGACAAAATAATTTTGGCAGTTGTTTTTTTTTGCTGCATAACGGACAGGGCTTAACGTGAATGGGTTACAGCCAATGCGAGGCGAAACAGCCAGGTTGACCTCACCGGCCACTCCTCCCCATAAGAGTCCAGGAAGTCCATCGGGGGGAGCGAACAGGTGAGCGTGACTCCTGGTGCATCGTGCACTTACTGGCACTATGAATCGTGGCCTATCACTCCTGCGCGATCACTCTGATAAAAAAATCTCTCGCCTATAACTAGGGATGTTGTCTCCATATACGGGGACTCAAATGCTGTTGGCTTCCCCAGGAACCCATGACAAACCGAGTTCCCTATAACAGTCCTGCCTATATAACCGCATATAGCCTCAGCCCTATGAGGGGACTGGGCCGGAGAAACTCCCTCCTATTGTCGCGAACCATATACCCACTCCCTATAAACTCCTAACTCCTCCTATCATCCCACATATCCCTCTCCCTATAAACTCCTCTTGCCCCTATATACCCCTCCCTCATACTCCTCCTAATTACCGGATCTATGGTCCGTCTCCCTATTGACTCCTCCGTTGCTCCATCATACCCCCTCCCTAATAATACCTACGTTCCTATTTGCCCCATATACAACTCAGGCTCCCTGTAACCTCCTCTATTACCCGGGGAAGGATGGAAGTGTGAGAGGGAAAAGGGGGGAAGATTAAGAGGAGGAGGGGGAAAGATTAAGAGGAGGAGGGGGGAAGATTGAGAGGGGAGGGGGGAAGTGAGAGAGGGAACATTGCGAGAGGGAAAGGGTGAGGGTTGGTGAAAGGGTGGTAGGGGGGGAAGGGTGGGGGAAGAAAGAGTCGGGGGGGAATGGGAGACAAATCAGTAATTTTCTGGTCTTAACATCCAAAGTCTCACGCATGCAGTTTCCCTTTAAACCACCTTCTGCTTAACTAGGTCATTGGAAAGTCCCAGTGATAGTTTCGGTAGCTTTGTTTGCTGCCTGGAAACCCCCAAATGATCTGGACAGGTTTAGTCATACTCGAGACAGTTTTACTATACCGCAAGTTAAGGTTAAGGGTGGTGGCTGAACAGCAGGTGCAGCTTTTCGTTAAATGGTTATATGTATAAATACAATAAATATTGATCTTATATCTCATCCTACATTAGATAGAAACTAAGGACTGTTTGAACCTGTCCCTCATAATCTGAAGTCAGGGGGAAACTCTAAATTAGATAA
Organism: Ascaphus truei; assembly: GCA_036426205.1. Taxonomy (NCBI): domain Eukaryota; kingdom Metazoa; phylum Chordata; class Amphibia; order Anura; family Ascaphidae; genus Ascaphus; species Ascaphus truei. Next base: position 62,300 of record WSYH01003707.1, read on the forward strand.
GAACATAGCATTGTCTGAGGCTGCATGCTATTATATTTTTCTGCGTTGACCAGGTGTCCCGGTTTAGCCGGGACAGTCCCGTTTTTTTTTTACCTCTGTCCCGGTTTTTTAGTCTCTGCCCGGCTGCCCTGCATGCTGTAAAATTTTACGGTTTTTTGAGGCTGTTCTGCTTTTGACCATCAGAGCAGGGGGGGGGGGGGGGGGCAGCAGAGAGCAGACAATGCATGGAGGAGAGCAGGGGCCAGGTCTGAGCTGCGGAGCCCCAGCAGTGAGACCCAGAAGTGTCAGTGAGAACTTCCAGTGTCTGCTGCCAGGGCTCAAGATGGCTTCCCCACCCATGCAGGTATGGTCCAGAATGGGGGACACAGGCACACTCACACAATGGGGGGTGGGGGGTGGGGGGGAAGAGACACAGAGAGAGGCACAGCATGGGGAGAGACACAGAGAGAACACAGGCACAGCATGGGGAGAGAGTGTGGGGAGAGAGGCACAGCATGGGGAGAGGGGCACAGAGTGGGGGGAGGGGGTTACAGAGAGACACAAAGAATGGGGGGAGAGAGACAGAATGGGGGGGGGGGAGACACAGAGAATGGAGGGGAGAGAGACAGAGAATGGAGGGGAGAGAGACAGAAAATGGAGGAGAGACAGAGAAAGGGGAGGGGAGAGAGAGACAGAGAATGGAGAGGAAAGAGAGACAGAGAATGGAGGGGGG